>VXBA01004279.1:0-20614 GCA_013399895.1 Serilophus lunatus
TATTAATTCTGTGTGTAGTTCTGCATGTTATAGTATGTCTAATACTCTAGCATCTAGGTACTGGAAAATGATTCATAGCTAAAAAAATACCATTTTCATGTTCCATTACTTCAGCCATACTGAAGTATCAGTACTGAATAACAGTATAACAAAATATTTTGTATGCAGCAAAATTTCACCTGTAATTTTTTAAGGAAACTTGAGTAAAGTCTTCCAACATCTCTTGTATAGAAGAAATCTATCATAAACCTGGGATACACAGTCAGCCCATAAGCATATTTTACTGTGAACACAGTTCTGCACTGTCTCTAAGTAGGCTTGAGTAGTTCATCAGAAGGACAGATACGTTCATTTATTTATTAGGTAATCAGAAGCATAACTAAGCTTTGAAGTAATTCTCTGCTGTCAAAAGAGATGTTTCTAACCTGTTTTGACTTTTTTTCAACATTTGCTTATATTAAGGAGAGTAAAATACTTCTTGTTTGATTAATATGTAAATTATTATTGGATGGTTTAAGAAGTAGCTTACAGGTCCAAAGTCCTGGACAGAAACAGCAGAGTTTCTTTATAATGAAGACATAATCACAAAGAGATCTACAAGTAAAACCTTCAATGACTTTATTGTGTGTTGAAGTTAAACTGTTTTGCAAAAGTGTGAAAATGAATTATCTATTCATTTTAGATTCATTGTGTCCTTATTCAGCATAGCTCTTAAAGAAAGGCCAAAGAAATACTGCATAAAACCAATGCAGCTTTTAAATGCTTCAAAGTGCATTTGAAACATCAATTGAAATATCATCAAGTGTGCTAAAATGCAGCTGTCAGGTGAGCCTGATGGGCTGTTATTACCACTGTCATGACTATTATTGCTATTTTAATGATTTGATCTAATTTTATGATAAGACAAAACCTCACTTCTCTAAGTGATATATAAACACAGAGAGTCCCTGCTGCAAAGGCTGATGCAGCACAAACTTAGTAAAATCTTCCCTAGTTATGCCTTTGTCAACATATAAACCCCAGCAATGCTTTCCTGGTGTACAGAAAAGGAATAAAGGAGAGGCTAACTTTCTGCATTAATCAGTGAAACTGAGATATTTACTGTATTTAGGACATGTTACATTTGGTGCATTTTTTGTGACTGGACAGTGCAAACATAAGCAAGTCCCAATCATACAATACAACTTTCTCTAGTTAGTTCTGAGTATTAGAGAAAAACATCACGTTCTTTTCAGCCTTTGGTATCCAACAAGGGGCCAGGCACTGGGCTTGAGCAATTTTGATGCCCCTTTTACATCTGCAAAGTTCTTCAAGTTCTGAGGACTGTGGTCATAGGCTTAATGAGACTCAGAGACTGGATATTAATGCTGATAGTTCTGAAAAATAAATTTGAGTCATTAAGCACTTGAAGAGAGAGTAAAGCTTTTTCACAAATGAACAAATTCTTGTAAAAAGGGAACTACTGGCAAAAGATGAATTAAGACTATGGGAAGAGCAGAAAACAATTCATGTTCTGTTTTCAAATGCATCTTGAGCTTTGTGGGAAGGGGATTCTTTATCTGTGTTAAATAATTGTCAGATTAGAAAAACTTCCATTTGATTTTTCCCCCTATCTAGTATAAGATCTTAGAGATAAAAGCAATTTCATATGGAAAGATCCAAAATAATTAAATTTCCATAGTCTGTTTTTCTTATTGTGTAATATTTTTATTTTCATCTATAAGCAGATTTCTCTCTTAGCAAAACTTTTAAGATTATTAATAGGTCCTATTTTGATTTTAAATTTGATTAAAAGTTAATGCTAGTATTAAAACATGCAACAATTCAAAACCAAACTAGGATTAAAATCTCTTTTTTCAATATTTTTAGAGGCTTCAGCACAAGGAAAATGAAATTATCTTAAATGATCTGCAGAGCCTTTTTGGAAAATAACAGCTTTTTCACATTTCTATAACCATATCTTTTAAGATATAGATACTGATTGTGCATGATGATTCAGAATATCTCTTCTATATCTTACTTTTCTTTTTTCTCCTTTTCAGATATACTCAGCTCAGCCTAGCTTGTACCATTTCATGTCTCTCTCTGCTTTATGATATGATGAATGCAGCCATTCTTCTCTCCTCATCATTACAGCGGGTCTTTGATCCAGTACAGCTAATTTGTATTTACCATCTATCATCTACCATCAAAACTTTATTGGAAAAGAGGTGCACCTGGACTGAATGAATTTCTTTTGATGGAGTTTGAGACTATTTTAGGACCTGTGGTTAGGACATATTCATCCTTTTAATGGAACACAACAGAGTCATCTTCTGACTCGTGCCAGCAAGCACTTGGTTTGTTTCAACAGGTCACAGATATTTCAGAGTTCCTCGAGTATTTGCTTTGGATACACTCATTTCCCAGTGATGTGATCAGAAAGGTTATCTTCCTTCCTAAATTGTGGTGTGTTTTGTACACATTTTGTACACATATAAATGGAATTTGTATTTGTAGCACAATCCTAATCATAAACCATTGTAAATGTAAAAGGATATAGATACTAAAAAATAAGCTATATTAGATAATTTTGATGCCTACTCTTCCATAGCTGAATTGTTACAAGTACCTGAGTTTGTTGGGTTTATCTTATGTAGATATGTTTCAGTTGCACAATAAGACAATGCATGAGATGCAGTTATCACTCTTAAGGTTATAGATTTAACTTAAAATAATGTACATTTCTTATATGTGTATGCAACCATCAAAAATCCATCACAAATTTTCTTAAGCCAATTAATTCGTGACTCTGTTTTACTGCAATCTTTTTCTTATGCTAACAACCAAAAATCTTTCAAATAGGCAAATTGGACAGTTTCTTTTCTTTCAAATGGTTAGATGCAGCTGTGAAGTGTGGGTTACACTGTGAATTCCCTCTTATGCAATTTAAAATAAAGCACAAAGGGGAACTGGTGATAAATATCTACACACAGCTGATATAGCTTATTCTTAGGGGTGTCAGCTCTTTGTCAAGACACTTTAATTCAGGACTTCACAGGCAGATGTCCACATAGGCCCTAAAGTGCCTAAGCTTCCCTTATAGCTAATAGAGATCTAATTAATAGACCTTAAAAAATGACTTAGCTCATCTAAAGAAGAGATCTTCCAAGTGTTTAGAAAATGACCACTTGGTTTTTTACAATACATTTTTATGTTTTATCAGATTTTTCAAGGTAAAAAATGGAGATGCCAGGTATCCCAGTTCCTGGGAACTCATCACACTGTTGCCACAGAAGCTCTCTCTCCCTAATAGGACTTAATTGGGGAAACCTGTCTTGTCTGAAATGTCTGCATAGTTCTGGAGAAGTTCCCTGATTTGGGGAAGTTCCCTGTCTCAAAGCTGGAAGGATAGAAATCTAGAAAGAATTCAAACTGAGTACTGCAGAGCTTCCACTCTCCTGGCTGTTACAGAGATCTAAGCTTTGCCATGAGCAGGTGACATAAGTTGTGCTCAGCTGTCAGGGAACCTGAAAGCTCTCCAGTCCATGCAGTCAAGGTAGTCCAAGGCAGTACTGCCCCAGACTCTTATTCTAGCAGACCTGTGTGTCCTAACAACCTGCTCCAGTCTACTATAATACTTTTTCTATATTGATGACATCTCATCAAATTCAACATACTTATGCAAAGCATTTATCATAAAAAAGAGATATTAAGAATTGCATAAGGGGCTGTAGCTGTTCCCTCTTAGCATCTTCCAGCACAGCATGCTTGTTCCATGTAAAAAGATGGAGAGTGGCAGTATGGTCACACATTAAAGGTGCGTTTGACCCCTTGATATATGTGAGAAAAACATCTAAACTGATCATTTGGAAGACTCTCTGGGCAGGAAAAGAAAGACTTCATGTGGAAAATTCCTGCCAATAGCCGTATAGTTCAAATTTGGTGCAGAAGGCTGAAATGGACAGCATACAGCATACAGGACAGATTTTAAGAGTTGAGGACTTACACAACACCTCAGGCAGTAATGTAACAATGCTCTGACTTATAACATGGTCTGTGGTGGATTTACCATGGGTTCAGGAAAAAGTGCAAAGGGACCTCTATTTCTTCCTCCCCATTCAGACCCCTTTAGTGTGACCTGCCCTTACTTGGGAAATGATCCCATAATGTCTCTATGGTCTGCTCCCTACCCTGTCCCCATCACAGCTGCATCCAGTCACTGGCTCACCATGGGGCTGACGACAGGTTGTTCACTGATAATGACCCACACTTCATAACTCTTTTTTTTTTAGTCCTCCCTGATAGATCATCAGTTCCAGCAAACCTGTGCAAAGCAGTGACAGAAATGCAAGAGATATTAGCAAAAGCATAGCCAACTTGAAACACCAAGGCAGAATCAAGGCTTCCATATATTCTCATGTTAGAATATAATAATAATAATACAGAAATTAACACTTAATTGTTGATATATTTTTTTCTGCCTTTAATTTAGAATAAAATCAACAATAGTTACAATAATCAGAGTCTATTGGCCTTGGTCAAGTGAGAGGTATGCAATAATTTATTAACTTAATCCTTTTCATGTATTTCAAGCTAGAAAACAAACACCCATTTCTAAGCACTGTATCTATTTTTTCAACTTTTATTGTAGCCAGAGCACTGGTGTTAATTAAATGCTGTGTGGGATTTTAATCCCTATCATTTGCCAGGATGCACACAGGAAGACAGCACCTTAAACAATGCATCACATCAGAGAAATCTATTTAATCATTTGGTTTATTATTCAGGGAGTGTAAAACTTCTTTGCATGGCATTCACAGCTCCTAGATAGCACAGAGTAAAACAGTTAAAGCATTAGCAACCTCAAGTTTGCAAAAAACTGAGACTAGTTTAAAAATAACAAGATTTAAATAGAGTTTAGGGCTTTTTCCCCCTACATTGTTATTTTTTGGGTTCTGAGATTTTAGTTTCAACTGGGTAAATTTCAAGATTTTCTTAGCCTCTGCATGGTCTGGGAACTCTTTCTTAGTGAATCTATTTCTGTTATTTCTTGATTCCAAGTGATGAATCTTTTTGAAAAACAAGATAAAACAAATAAACAAAAACCCGAACAAAACCCCCACCAAAACAAACCCAAACCAAACCAAACCAAACCAAAAGCCATAAACTAAACAACCAACCAAATAAACAAAAAACCAAGAAAGGAGAGTGACAGAATTTTGATTAGTCAGACATTTGAGTGGTATCTGCCTGCACTTTATTGACTGCAAGTGACAACCCCCATGCAAAACAAGGACTTTTAATTTTAAGATGCTAGGTTTTATTGTAATCTAACCTAGGGTAATTAGTAAATTCCTATACAGTGAAAAAGCAAAGTAATTAGGTCAAAGTGCACAGAAGTCACAAGCAGGTAACAAAGCCCTTTACTACCACCATCTGAGTCTTCCCAGGTCTGAACTTGATTCCCTGCTTGGTTTAGGCCACTCAGAAATTGTTAAATGAGTCACACCAGTTCTGCACACTCTTCTTTTGACCTTGAGATTTTTCTTTTTCCATCACTTCAAACTGCTGTCTGTCCATTTCTCCCCTGCTCTTCCGACTATTCCCCCCCGAGACTCCCAAATCCTCTCTGTGAGTCCCTGTGCTTTTCATTCCCACCCAGGCTGGGTTTCAGAAACAGCCCCTCAGCTGCTGAGACAGTGCAATGTTACCCTCCCTCCAGGACTCTCCCCTGATCCCGTTGCTCTCCTGTAACCCAGGAACAAATAAAGCAGGCACCAATCTGTTACTTTAGTGTTTTGAGAGACTGATTTTGCTCTAAAATCAAGCTGGCAATATATACTTTTCCTATGTCCTTTATAACCTGCTGTGCTAACCTCTGAGTTGGACCAATGCCTGTTTCCCCAGCCTTGGTCCTGATTTCAAGAAGAATGCTATGTTTTGTGTGTTTATGCAAATATGTATATCACTGTTCTGTGCTTTGCATTGCATATTTTCACATGCATCTCACTATGCATCTAGCTGTATGATATCTGCTAAACTCACAAGTAGTACGGTTTAAGGCTCTGCATGCATAATACATTGTGTATATATGCATACACAAAATGAAAGGAAGTAATTATAGAGGTAGAACGTCATTTTATAGTCATGCTTTCTCTTGCAACAATCAAGTATATTTACTAGTTTATTATGTAAGTTAAATATAGATATATTCTGCTATTGTGTTGCTCTCAGAAAGCCAAAGTAGGTAGCAACTCTCTTTCCATAAGAAGCATGATAATATATGAACAGTTCTCGTTCACCTGATTAAATCTTACCTATTGATTTTAAATGGTCAATAAATAGTACTAAGTGTTTACCAGATGTGCTAATCAATGAATTTTCAGTACTTATGAGTTGTTGCAAAGCCTAATGAGTAATTAGGGTTTTTGTATTCCTCTCTCATAACTTGTTTATTCTGAGATTCTAAGGATAGACTATGACACACTGCACATGCTCACACTATCAACTTATTTTCCATTTTAAAATGAAAATTCCATACAAAGTTTGATCCAAATTAATGCTTTAAGATATCTCTCATCCTCCTCTAAAAACACTATCATCCAAATACAAGTATAAATTAGATACAAATCTGCTTACTGGCAGATGGGGCTGTTATATCCTGATATATTGTCTACGTAACTAGTTTAAGGCCTTGGAAGTAAATCCTTTGTAGGAGTTTCAAAGTAAGAGTATAATCTAAATATAAGCTAATAAACTTTGTAAAGAATAAGCCTTTGAAACTCAGGACAAAAAAACTCTCTCACTTCAGGAGAGATGTTTTTCTTTCTGTAACTAAGCAATCACTTAGCTGATATTTGAATCTTAACTTATGTTTCCTGAAGTTGTTCTTTGATCCAATACTGCTCAGTCAAAATCCACTATTGTAAGTTTATATATGGGATAGAAAAGTGACCTCAGAATGTCACACCATGTGTTTCTCATGAGCTGTTAGCATGCTATTCCCCCCGATTAGAAATGGCAAGATTCCCCTGTGTTGAATGATCTGGTAATATCATGGGACATGCATTTCTCTGGATCTTTAGCTACTTCATGAAGAAAATCCAGATTTTTTTTTCCCCAAGAAAATGTAAGACCTCTATATCATCAGAATAATGGGATTTTGTGTAAGCAGGAAGACAATAGCAGATTCCAGCTGATGTTCTGGGGCAAGAACTGGATATTTGGTTAATCATCTGTAAATACCTATAACTGAAACTAGATAAAGGATACTGCAAAGCATAATGCAACTTTGAAAGACTGACTCTATGTCAAAATTAAAACAAAAGTCTGCAAACCATGAAGCAAACTTTGCTTTCATTCTCTCCAGTCTATTTAAATACGGTGGGAGCAGGCTTGGGAGAAGTACACACTTCACACATGGAAATGCAGTGGTATGTGCTGCTTATGGGCACTGTATGCTGGCCATCTGAAACAGATGGGCAAATAAAACAGGACCGGTAAGAAAAGGAGTCAAGATATGGTTAAGAACGACCAAGAAAGGCTGGTTCCGAGGCTAAGAGCTTTCTTTAAATAAATCCCAGCATTTCAGGCAGGAGGGCTTTAGGTGCATTGACACCCAAGAAAGGGATGGAGGTGATGGAAAGTGGGTTACAGGTGTTCTTCTTCCTAGTTACAGAGTTGAACTGTAGCCTCAAAGGAGGCAGCCTTTTCTCTGAAGGAAGAAAAGTGCAGTGATTATGTCTATTCCTATAAACTGTGGGGAATGAGATTATACGGGGGTGGAGTGGAAGGAGGAACAGAATGAAGAGATGGGTGAAAGCCTTAGGGTTCCCACACACATACCAGCTAATCTCCTGAGACCACATGTCTTGGAAGAGGAAGAGCTCATGCTATGATGCCTGGGGCTCTTCCACTGCTGAGCTGCACACTCTTCCTGCTGTGGCAATAACTTCTGTGGAGGAAATGCTGGCAGGAAGGAGGAAAGGATGAAACTTGGAGCTTTCTGGGATTATCACCAAGTATTCACCCTGGTCATACTCCGAATGCAAGTGTCCAGTGTTAGTCTGTAAATAAAAATGGAAAAGCTATGACTACATTGTCAAGGCGCCAAGGAAAAAACCTTTATTTGACTCTAACTTTGTGAATTTATTTGGAAGAGCTGTCCACTTCCTTTTTCTGCTCTGTCTTAAGGCAGAAAGTGCTATACAATAAAGACTCGGTGAATATAGTTGTTTCTGAGTTTTTTACTTAGCTCTGAGCACCTCAGAAAAGTTCAGGAGTGACTTTCAATCAGGCATTTTTAAATTGTTTTTAATTTATCTAAAAACTAAGCTAAAGAGTTTAATTAACAGGCTCAGAGTAATAGTTATACCATTTTTCCTCTGCTATCAGCTTTCCCTTTTATTTACGATGGGAGTCCCCCTTGTATCTCCTTTCCCACAGGGCCCACTATCACTAATATTTCTGTGATCTATGAATAAACCAAAATTTAAAGTTAGTACTTACAATCAATGCAAATTAATGATTTCTTAAAAAAAAATATTTCAATCAGGAAAAGCAGCTTTGTAGTTGAAAATCCCATGCTGGCCTTAGAGTGGGAGTTTTTCCAGCCTCTGCTTAAATCCAAAAAAATACTGCAATCTTCTGGCACAGGCTCACTGTAATGCTTTAAAAACAATTTAGCAACTGTCATTGCTGTAATTACAGTAACTAATTACCATCCTTAGCAAACAAATAGCTTAACATAATACGCAAGCCGAATCAATTTTGAAGAAATGCAAATTCCGAAAGCGAAAAAGGGCATTTTGGCAAACCTGAAAGAGAAGCGGGAAAATAATACACTTTGTTTTATCTGCACATAATTCCCAGGGAATATCATATCATAAATATTTGCATTCAGTTCTTATCAGGACATTTGCATTTGCTTCTTATCAGTCTGCAGGCTGGACTCTGCCAGATAGAAAGTAGAGCTCCACACCATGCACATATTTCTAATGAATCACGTCTCCGGCCGAGAGAATATTTTGGCTGGAACTTTATCACTGAGATGAAGAGGTCATTTACTCTCCGAGTCAGTTCATCTTGGAATTGTCTTGAGATTTTGATGTGATTCAACCAACATTTTTTAAAATGAAGAAACAAACCAACTTTGCATTTTGTTTCTGTAGCAGTTATTGTCTGATTGTTTGAGAAGTAATTCTGCTCCCCAAAATCAAAATCGTGTGTAAACAGGTTTGTGTCCCACACCCTATAACAAACAATGCTGCACATTTTCCAGCACATAGAAAAAGAATGAGCAATAACAAACTAAAATGAAGACTAAGAATGAAACAAGCTGCACTTAACAACCATTATCTTGAAATTTAATGCCAAATCCTTTTGTAGTGCTTCAGAAATACATTTGATTAGTGGCAGTTTTCTCAGTAATGAGAGGAAATGTTTATGATGAGAAAACAGTGTCTCTAATGAGCCATCTGATTCCCTCAGCAGTCTCCACAGGAAAAAAAAAAAATCAGCTTTTCATTGTAGAAAGTGCATCTCACCTCTAAGAAAAACAAGTGCAAAATGTCATAAATCTGAAATTCACGTACATTTTCCTGTTGTTAGCTCAGAAACACAATGGGAATGTACACCAAGAGCACTGAATTAACTCAATTCTCTTTTCAGTATTCTGCATGTAGGCAAGGTTTTGTTTGTTTTTACTTGTATGAGCCCACATACAAGTGTGAGCCCACAAACACATTCTGTGATGGCAAAAAAAATATCTCATGACCTCTTATACTCAAGTATAAAACTGAAATCTATTACGTGCCATCTGGGAAAATGCAGATTTTGCACATTAATTCAATGGTATAATATTTCCAAATATTTTAAAGGAACTGAGTAATTATTTTCTGTGACTTTGGTTCAGTGCCAGAATACTGCTTTTTTGTTTATATATTTATATATATTTTGTATTCTTGTAGTCTAATTTGGAATTTAAAACAACATTTCTCCAAAATTTCTCCAAGCTATGTAAATTACCACTTTCATGTTCCTGAACTAGTGCAACAGTCAGATCCTCACCACATGCAAGTTGGTATTGTTCAGCATGGAGTTTCTGTTTACACCAGCTGACTCTTTGGCACTATTTATTTTCACATAATTTCTGGGAAATGTTGACTAATGATCAATCTACTTTGTGACCTGTTTTTTTTTTGTTATGTTTTGTAACATAACAAACAAATTTGTCTCCTGGTCATTGAAAGCAACACAAACCCATTTTAAAATGTATCTATTTTTTTCCTACGTAATGATTACTTAAAGTTAGTTTCACCTGATGCCCAAGTATTCCACTTTGATTTATTTGTTGTAACACACCGTGCAGTTCCTAGTTCATTATAATTCAAATGACTGATACAGCTCATTTGGACCGAAGAAAACATTGCATAAGCAGTGTCAGAATTATCTGAAAAAACAGCTTCTGAAGTAATACTGATGTTGCCAAAATTGGAATGTTTTTGATAGTATACTGTGATTGTTATAGAGTGAATGCTGTTTTGCCCTTTCTTGGTGCAATACTTGGATTTGCAGTGCTTTAAGGACTCGACTGCATTCAGCTGTAAGGGAGAAGACTGAATATGTGCGGGAAGCTTTGATTTGTACAGGAGCTTCATTGTGCACCTATAGAAATCACCCAGATCTCCTTTGGAATAAGTAGATATTCGAGCTCCTGAACATTTCCTACACACATAAAATATGCATGAAGAGCAAAAATACCCCCACAAGATTGTCACCCCTCTAATATTTGTTCTAGTGTGATTTCACTGAAAACTAAAATTTTGTATTTGTTATAACAGTTCAGCTTTGTTTTCTGCGTTGCTGAACATATATTACTGCAGTCAGTGATAATTTAGTCATTTTAGCTCATTGAGAACATTTCCATCCTCATCCACGGCCTTTTTGTCCTTTTGTTTCATTTTAAATTACATACATACTAAACTAGGACTAACAGTGTAGTGCAAAAGCCATTTTGAACAGGCAGTTGAATTCTGTAGCTCCTCTGGTTTAGAAATCATCTCTATGGTTCATGTTTTATCATTTGGTTTTAGCTCTTTCTTTGAGGTGGGAAGGGCTTACAGTTAAGAACCCATTATCAGAGTGAAGGATGCAGGAAATCCAAAATATTTATGTTTGTTCATGGCACACGGACAAGAAACAGTGCTCAGGAAAAGGGTTTTCTGATTAAGTGATTGAAAACACTCTGGTGTATGTTAATGGCTTCTTCTGTCCAACAGATAACATCATCTTTAGCCTTATCGCTGTTCTTGAACTTATTTTAAACATTCTCCTGTGCTCTTCCAATTATATACTATGCTCTTTTGGCACTCCATCTCTTCACTGCAAATCATCTCATTTGTTTGCTTTCTAATTTTTTTTTGCCAGCAGGTTGGGTGTAAAAAGAAGCATTTAAAAGATACTTGAAGTGAAAAAATACTTTCCTGAGTGAAATTAATTTACATGGAATTAAATTATACACTTACAGAAAGAGAAAAATTGGTTTTTAAAGGAATAACTCTTGAATTTTAATACCTTGATAACATTCTGGCTGCATGAGCACTCTGAAAAGATAAAGATGAAGGAAGATCTGATCATTATTTAAATGTATGCAGAAGACTCCCAATATGATAAAATTAGGTAAGATCATGGTAGATCACAATTTTTAAACACTGAATATAGCCTTGTCTTTTGAGCTGTAAGAATCTGCCCAGGATAAGACACTATGAAGGCTTTTTATACCAATCATAGTGCCACTAATAGCAACTTATAAGGCACCTTTCACTGTGCAGGATCCCAAGGATATTAGCAAACTATGTCTGCTGCTGCTTCATTACATTATTTCTGCTTCTCATAAAAGATCTGTTTATATCAGAGGTACATTATTATTTAGGTATTATGCACTGTCTGTATCAGTAAGTGGGGAAGACAGCTGATCCAGAAATTAGTACTTAACTGTAGGCCTGGATTTGATCTCCTACCCTGTTGCTGAGGGTGCAGTAGACAAAGAAAATAAAACATAGTTTCTCTTGTGAGAGGGAGAGAGACGGAGGGAGAGAAAGAGAAAGAGAAAGAGAGAAGGAAGGGGAAAACAAGAGAGAGAGAGCACAGAAGAGGGAGGACTGCCTTCGAAGACCTGACTCAAGATTTATTTCTATATTAGCTCAGTTTTAAGTACAGACATCCTTCTTAGGCAGTGTCTAAAAGTTCAACCTCACCTTTCCCAAGCATACAAGCCTACTCCCCTGGCCGGTCAGATGGGTGTTTAAATCCTTTCAGAGTGAGCTGGGCATTAAAAGAAGTCCAATAGTTTCTTTTTTGAAGGGCTAATCACTCTGATATTTTAAAAAATATAGGTTGCACCAATGGAGGTTACAGTATTGTAAAAGAAAACGTAGGATTAACTATGGGAAAGGTAGAGAGCCAGGCTGTGCACCCTGGATGAACAAAGGTGCACTGGAGGAGCTCTGAGTGAGGCAACAATCAGCAGGATATGAAGCATCCACCTTTTGTTAGCAGCTGTTTTTCACTGGTTGAGGGATCTAAGATGTAGATACTATTTAATGCCATTAATCGACTGCAAAAGAAGCAAAAGTTCCTAAAAGAGATTTATTCTCTCTTCGTGTATATGAAAAAAATCTGAGTCAAGGTCTATATTTCACATCCCTGTATCTCCGGTCTGCAATATGAGAATAGAAGACTTTCTTCAGATATTTACTCCTTTGAGGGACAACGGGGACAGGGGTAGGGAAATGCTGATAAAAAGTTCAAGGTGATCAGTGTTGGAGCTGTATTAGTAGTCCTTTTTATAGAAATTAGTTGACATTTTTAAAGGAATAAAATAATTGAACACATTTTTTATAAATATTGCTGTTGTTTATTGAATTCTTTATTCAAGTATGTATAGCATTCAACTACATATAGAATTACTCTAACACCTCATAAAACTATTGTTGAGAACATTATTTGATGAAAAACGGTAAAATTTCTCAGATAATGTATTCTTTAAGTACTATTCATCTAGCTATAATACAGATAAGAGATTTTTACTAAAACACCAAGCACTTTAGGAGCCTTTTGAATTGAAGGACCTGCATAAATATTGTGTTCTATGGATAGAAGGGTTTACACCACTCTAGTTCTATTGAAATTACAGCAGCTATACCCTTTTCTACGGATACAAATCCAATCCAGGTTACATTACTGCTCAATACATGTCGCTTTTACTTTTATAGTAATGAACATATAACATACTTGTCCACTTACCAATCCTTATGTTTTTGTCTAAATTTCTATAAAATATATACGGGAAACTCTTCCTGCATTACTGAAATACTGGCATTAATCGAGGTGAAAGACAATTTCTGTATAACAGGAGGCAGAAACATAAAACAAATGTCTGGGACAGGAAGTGAAGGAGAACTAATCCAGCTGAAACTCCAGGGGGTTCCAAGCAGACAGAATAATATTTGCAGATGTGATTAAATTATTTGTTATGAATGATTTTTTCCCATGAATTTAAGACTTTTTTGGTGTATCACAAACTGTATCATACACTGAGGATAAGATTGATGCAGATATATTTTAGTCATAAATGTTTACTTTTGACTTTTTCAGAAAGTTATTGCAATCAATATATTTTTAAAGCACTACTGGGGACTAATCATATTTAATACTTGTTGTCTATAGTGCATAAATGATCACTCAAACCTTATGTTATTGCTCTGTATTCTCCAGGGGTGGTTACTTTTTAAGGCCCCCTACCTCAATAAAGGAATACCAAAGGATGAAAACTGAATGCCAAAACACCATACTTGTATAAATATCCGTGCTGAAATTACTCAAAATCTTGGAAATCATGGACATTACAAATGAAGTGGAAGTTTTCAATATGATCTAAGACAGATATAGGGGCAGAAATAGAGTTGAACAATGTTAGCAGTTTATATTTTTAAACTAGTCAGTTGCATTCATTCAACTATTAGGAATTGTATGGCCAGCAGGAGCAGGGAGGTCATTCTTCTCCTGTAGTCAGCACTGGTGAGGCCACATCTTGAGTATTGTGTTCAATTCTGAGCCCCTCAGTTTAGGAAGGACGTTGAGATGCTTGAGCGTGTCCAGAGGAGGGCAACGAGGCTGGTGAGGCGCTTGTGACACAAGCCCTGTGAGGAACGGTTGAGGGAGCTAAAGTTGTTCAGCCCGGAGAAGAGGAGATTCAGAGGTGACCTTATCACTCTCTATAACTTCCTGAGAGGAGGTTGTAGTCAGGTGGGGGTTGGTCTCTTCCACCAGGCAGCAACTGACAGAACAAGAGGATACCATCTCAAGCTGCATCAAGGGAGGTATAGGCTGGATATTAGGAAAAAGATCTTCATGGAAAGAATAATAAAGCACTGGAATGGTCTGCCCAGGGAGGTGGTAGAGTCACCATCTCTGGACATGTTTAAAATAAGACTGGACATGGGACTTTGTGCCATAGTCTAGTTGAGGTGTTAGGGTATGGATGGGACTCGATGATCTTTGAGGTCACTTCCAGCCTAGTTATTCTGTGATTCTGTGAAATTTTACTGGAAGTGTCTCTTTATTCTCAGCCAGGACTATGCAGCTGGTAAGATGACATAGATGAGCACAGGCACCACAACAGAAGGATGCCTCAGATCAGTTAATTTAAACCTGCCTCTGTTGCTTGTACTCCAATTTAATGGAGTTTAATGAAGAGCCACTGGGGTACTTGACAGTTTATTTCTGGCTTTCCTTGTCTGCATGGACGTGAGACCACCCTGAAAATTACAACTTATTGGCTCTAAATTGATTTGTCTTATATTCCTTTTGGTCAGCAGTCAGTGTTATGACTAAGTAAATATTAATCTCAAATTCCCAAGTTCTCTTCCCTTTATTGAAACCGTGGTGCTGTGAGAAACTGACAGGGAGGGAAGAAGGTCCTAGGCATACAGCACCTCCGTGGAATGGATCTGCTTCTCCTGGACACATGCAAGCGCTCACTCTCACCCACCATCCCAGGAAATACTGCTCATGGGCTGCAAATGCAAAGAAAAGGGTGAAGGGGCTGGAAGGAGTGCAGTGGCTGAGGCATGGGCATGTGGTCTGGCAGGCTGTCCTTCCCTCAAGATCAGGTTATGTGGCTGGGGCCTGTGTCCTCTCCTGGGCCACTTCTCACCAACCCGTCCCATCACTGCAGACCTGCCACACGCTTCACTATGGACAACCCCAACAAAAAGGCAAAAATAGCTTATTGGTAGAGAAAAAACACTGTGAGGAGTAGTGATGATCACTGGAAAAGTTTGTGGACCTGACAGGTTTTCAAACACCAATTCTATACCCCAATTCATGACCTAACCTCCACTATTAAATATTCTTTTTGATCCAGTATAAAACAGAGGGGAAAAACAGAGCCTCCTCGCATTTGGAAAATGCACCAATTGAAATATCATTGTGGGTAAGTCCACTCTGCAGACACTAATTGATATTGTCTGAATAAGTGGAAGTGCCTGTCAGAGAACCCTTTTAACTACTGACTTGTTTCCCCATCCAGTATACTTAAAATTGGCATGATGATAGCTTCCCTCTTAGAAACCCTCATATTTTGATTTATGAATGTTTTCAAATTTTTAAGATTCTCAAAAACGTTGTTTCACCTGTAAGTAGAGAGATAGCTTGTTTGGCTAACTGCCTTGAATGAGTGTGTGCCAGGTAATGAATAATGCCATGTTCAATATTCTAAATTTGTGTTCCAAATTCTGAATTCCGAATGAGCTGCATGGAAGTATACTGATAAGTGACTGATTTTTACTGCAAGGATTGTCTTATTTTAAACTTTAAATTTAGTTGCCTTACTTTACTCAAAGGATTTTTGAGTAAATGGGATTTAAAGTGATAGTCCATAATATTCGTACGTCTTTCTAAGTCTTGGAACGTGTCAAATGGAATAAAATGGGGATAAATCAGTGCAATATCTTTCTGAAAAACGAAAGTACCAAACCCATCACTGGGTGTATCTACCAAGAGTTAAGCCAAGAATGAATTTTGCCCAAGTATTGAATCAAATCTGTTTAGATATTTTTCTGAGATTTTTTATCCAAGATATTTTTCTGAGTCAAACTTAATAAACATTATAGTTTAATTTCAGCTCTACTCTTAATTACATTATATAACAAAATTTGGGGAAAAAACTTGAAGTGAGGAACTCAGGGAAAGCATTTACCAATAATGGGCTCTGAGATACCGTACTATTTGCCAGTCTACAAAGTCTTTTATTAGAAATTTAAAATGAACATGAACTAAATTTTATTTGAATATATGACAGAGGTCGTTGCTATGTAAAGAAATATGAAATGAAAATAGTTCACATATTTTGTCACTGCACATGTTATGGAGATTTGATATTATTCTAAATTCTCCTTAATTAGCACTTCTAGAGCATAACTAATGTCATATATACAGTCATGGAAAACCACTAAAATGGTGCAGATGATAAGCAAAATAATATCAAAAATCCATTACAATTATCACAATATATTTTGCTCAGTGTAATAACATGGAACTGAGAATCGTTATTTAACTTCAATGACATAGCTGCCTTAATTCTAATAAAATGCAAAATAAAAACCAGCTTGGATATCAAGAAAGGGTTGGATTTTGTCAGTTAAATATACACGGGTGTATAGAGGTGGAAATGATTGACTACAGCAACTACCCCTGCGTGTGGTCCTTGCTTTTGATTTCACTTGTACAAATCTTTCATGTTTTTTGTGTTTATTAGTAAATTCTGATCTAGAGAGATATATCTTTGTTCCTCCTGGTGTTGTTTTAGTCCATTTTATCAGGATACTCTCTATCAAAAGAGCGCTCACTGCAGAAGTGTATTTGCTGACTTTTAACACAAGGAAAACACCCATCACCTTGAACAATACATAAGCCTCAATGTGTTGTTGTAAACCCTGTGTGAAATCATTTACATCTCCACAGTTTACATGAGTAATGTTTCTATTTCACTACGATAGAACACATGTTTTCATAGTGGCAAAAAAAGTGCAAGTCAAAAGTGAAAGAACATAAGCACAGATGGGCCAGAATTAGACATCAGAAAAACAATATCTGTAAAAAGCTATTCCTGAAATTTTAAAAAGTAAATTTGCTGAAGATTTTAGGTCATAGACATGAAACTATTTGAATGCTGTATACATTAATCACAACAAGTTCACAACAAGATGAAGAGAGCAGAAGGACTTCCAAAAGTCATTTGGTCACCAATCATCCTGAATCAAGACCAAAGCAGATACTAATTAGTAAAATTGGTGCCAGAATACCTTAGTCTGCAGTAAAAGATGTAATCCCTTTTCATAATTAAGAGTGAAACCCGGGCAGACAATGGAACTTCTCCTGTGATAAATTAGTAATCAGTGCAAACAAGTAGATTGAAATATGGCTTAGTATTGATACTCTGTTCCAAAAAGATATATATATCATTAAAAAAAAAATAGGACAGAATTTGGGCATGTCAATTTTTTTTCTCAAAATTTGTTTCAATTCAGAACTGCAAGACAGTATTGTTTACATTTTTTCTTATTTTATGTGTTGGTTTTTTTTTCCCAAAAAGGGATAAACTTTTGAGTTTTCTTCTGCAGGGGCTGTCTAGTGTAAGTTAAAGCTCTTTCATATATGTGGGAAGTTCTTTAGGTGCTTATATCATGTCAAAATGGAAAAAAATCCAACGTGCTCTTTTTTTAACTTGCATTCTTTTTAATTCCCTAGTTGGCATATTGCTTTCTAATGACATTAAATGTTAAAAAATGTGGCTTTCTTTTGTTATCTACTTTCTTATCTCTGTTTCCTTATCTGTCTCTCCTTGTTTGTTCATTACTCTTACGTTATCTATCAAGTTAAGGAGGAAGAAGCAGGGGGAGGGGCAGCAGAACTGTCTATTTCCCGAAAGATTCTTTGTACACTCCATCTTTGTAGGACAATTTCCTTTTTAAGTTCTTGACCTTTAAGAGGAACTTGTGCCAAGATGGGGTCTGTGTATTATCTCAATTCTGCTAAATATGTTTGAAGCTCAGCCCTCTGTTAACAACATCCACAGAAGTCTTGGCATCTTCTTCAAAGATGTATAAAGCAATATTTTAAAGCTATTTAGGCACCTAAGCATGTTTTTATCTCTAGTTTAGGTGCCTAAACATGAGTTTATCTGCTGCATTAGCTGGTTAAAAAAATGTGTTTATATGCAGTTTTAAAAATCTGGCCATAAATTTTCAAGTAACTCAAGACATATTCAACCAAACCCAGAAAAGGTTCCAGAGGGGAATACATCACTGTATGATTTGGGGAATTTTGTGTCTACTTCTTCAGAGTGAATTCAGGACTAGCCTGTAAATCCAGCAATAATTCATGGAAACTTTATCATGTTTGTACTGGAGATGATGAAACATCCATCTAATCTGTTGTCCTATGTCCAATAGTTACCAGTAGTAGACTCAAAAAAACCGCACCAAACTAAGCAAAGCAACACAGGGCAAGGAGAGAACAGAATTTTTCCTGACACATCCTGTTACTCTCATCATGGATTAGGGGTTTCCTGAGACACAGACTTCCAGCTCCTTAACATGCTGTCAGCACTTAGGGGTCACAGTACAGCACTGACTTGAGGTCTGCAAAAGAAAAAAAAAAAATAGCCAGAGCATCTCCAGAATCTCCTTTTGAAGGATAGCATCTATCTGTAATTCTATTACTGCTATTTAATTTACTTTTAGAACTATTTTATCAATATACCTTACTTTGGATTAATTGAAATTCAATTGCATCAGCACAGAGATTCATGTTTACATTCTTATAACATTTTTCCACTGCCATCGTAACCCTATTCCTTGTTTCTCCTCTTTATACTCGGAGGTTAATTTAATGCTGTGTTCCTGCCAGCTTTTTTGGTACAGAAATGAGTGTCAAGAGTCTCCCCTGCAGCTCTTTTTGGAAACTGATGACACGTTTGCTGCTCCCATGCTGCCAGGACTGGATCAGAGTTAAGCACTAAGTACCAGACCAGAGTCCAGCAATATAACGAGATCTTTTAAAGCTCCTTGATGAATACTACCTGGTTCTAGAGATTTGTTCCTGTTAATTTTTACCAACAGGCTTTTTTGTTTGAGATGATTCTTCTAACTTCTCTTCATAGAAAGACAAAAGAAAGTAGAAAGTCTTGTACTCCCTCTATGCTTCTCAAGACTGAACATTAAGGCAAGGAATTCTTTTTAACTACTAAAGCTTTGCTTGCATCCGGCTCTTCTTTTGCACCTTCACCTGTCAATCAGCTCTACAGATTCTCTGTGAGACTTCTGGTTTTTTTGATGTGTCTAAAGATAGTTTTACTGTTAGTTTTTATGCTGTTAGCAAGTTGTTCCACAAAATCTCTTTTGGCCTGCCAGTGTTTTTTTATTTATGGTTTGCATTTAACTTACTGGTGTTCAGACTAGAAAGAATTTTCAGAGAAACTAAATGCCAAGGTTATCCATGGAAGTAGAAGAACTTGGGATCATCTCAGGAGTCCACTTTCCTTATCTTGACAGTGTTTAACCCCAGACATTTCAGAAAAAAAAAAAAAAAAAAAGTGCAGAAAAGGAGAAAAAAGGAACAGTATAAGTTTTCAAAGCACCTACTCTAAAACATAACCAAGGTTGAATTTTTCACTGATGTCTAACCTTTTGTATCACTAATACATTTTAAATCTAATCCTTTTATAAACTGGACTCCTTACTTTCACAATACCCTAGCAGCAGTGAGTTAACAAAGTTTTTATTGTGGGGGAAAAACATGTTTTCATTAACATGAAACATACCTAATTTCAGATCACTAATTTTTTCTTTCTTTTTCACTGTGAAAAAAAAAAAAAGTCAATTCCTATTATCCATATAATTCTTTCTGTTCTGGATTGTTTTGAGGGCAAGAGCTTTTATTTTGTAAGGAAAAAAAGATGAAATTGAATGCAGTCAATATGTATTTGATTTCGTTATGACGGACTTCAACAAATTTGTGGACAAAAGGCTCATGAAATGAAAAGGTCCTGATTCTAGTGAAAAGAAGAAAAGGAAAGCAATCACAATAAACTTTGAAAAGGAAACTGTCAGTAAACTATGGCTAGCTAAGATCCTTGGGAAAGAATTCTGTGAAAAAAGTTAACTTCAGAAGAACTGGCCATTAATAAGAGAGACAAGACTAAAGGCATAGCAATTAAATGTGAAACATGAGCATTGCAGAACTAACATTGTTATACCTAGAAATCTTTACTGAAAAAAAAAATAAATTAATAAAGGAGTGAAAGGAAGGTTAGAGAAGGTTTGGGGAGGTTTGTGAGGGGAAGGTTTGAGAAGTGAAAGGAAGGTTTGAGAAAGTTTGAGAAGGTTCGGGAAGGGAAGGTTTGGGAAGGGAAGGTTTGGAAAAGTTTGGGAAGGTTTGGAAAGGCTTGGGAAGGCTTGGGACAGCTTGGGAATGCTTGGGAATGCTTGGGAAGGGAAAGTTTAGGAAGGTTTGGAAAGTTTGGGAAGGTTTGGGAAGGGAAGGTTTGGGAAGGGAAGGTTTGGGAAGG
>VXBA01004279.1:20693-68236 GCA_013399895.1 Serilophus lunatus
GAAGGGAAGGTTTGGGAAGGGAAGGTTTGGGAAGGGAAGGTTTGGGAAGGTTTGGGAAGGTTTGGGAAGGGAAGGTTTGGGAAGGGAAGGGAAGGTTTGAGATGGGAAGGGAAGGTTTGGGACAGGACAGGAAGTGATAGGAAGGGAAGGAATGGGATGGGAAGGAATGGGAAGGGACAGAGCATACTTTTTTTTTTTTTATATTGACTCTTATTAGCCAACAATGTGTAAGCATGTACAAGATAAATATGTTTTTGTTCAGACAAAATGATCTCAACTCTATCTATGTTCTTTCTTTGTCAGTTACTGGAATAAATAATGGAAGAGATAATGATGATCTATCATGACATTTGTAAAGATTTTTATGTTGTCATATTACATTCCTAAGAAAATCATATATGACCTAGGTAAAATAATTATATTTTAGATGTAAAACCATGAGTCAAATTGAACTTGGATTAAGAAATTGAAAGCACAATTGGTGAATATCAAAACTGAGTGGGAGAATTACAGACACTTCAAAGAATAGACTAAAATAAAATAAAAGTTTGAATCTGCAATTAATAAGTTTAAACCCAAGGGGAAAAAAGTAGAAAGTGATACATACAGAAAGGAGAAATCAACCACATACGTGCAAAATGAACAATTGCTAGGAAGAATGATGTACTGCAGAAAATATCTTCAGCACCACAGACTGAATGTGAGGCAGAAACATGATGTTGTTTCAAATAGAAAATCTTAGTCCAAAATATAGAAAAAGGATTGTTGGATGAGAGATTTGGGAGGTAATAATTCTGGTCTCTCTCTACTGATGGAATATTTTATCCAGTTTTGGGCACTATGCTTTAAGAAAAACTGTGCTTGGATAGAGTCCAGGAGAGAGAGACAAGAGGGACTAGAAGTTTAGAAAGCATGGTCTATGAAAAAAAGGTTGAAAGAATTTGGTTTGTTTAGTCTAGAAGAAAACAGACTTGGAGAGAGACATGGTAGCATATGTAAAAGTTTGTTACAAAAAGATTAAAATTCCTTGTTCTTTATGTGGACTATAGGTAGAAGAAGAAATAATTGGAACTCTTTTCTGTAAATAAGATTTGAGTTATGTATGAGACATGATTTTGTAACTGAGATTCTTAATTAACAGAATATCCAAATGAAGAAATATATGCAATCTCAGTTGATACTTTTTCTTAAAGTAAACCAGTCATTTATTTTACAGTATGTTAGATCCCTTGTGAAAGAAAGGTGGATGTTAGGTGGCCCCATCACAATCCTATTTTCCCATTATCTACAGTTCCTTAGTCAAAATATTTTGTATCTATTACCTAGAAACATGAATGAAATGTGAGCAAACTAGCAAAACCCACTATCTCTTATTACGCAGTATTTTTATGACAAGACTCTCAATTTTGCTTATTCTAGGACAGGCAAACATATTTTTTTTCCAGAATTATTTTCAATTACCTCTCCCATTACTGCAATAATAGTAATCAGCTGTTAGTAAACCTCTTCTCTACCTACTTTCTTTGATTTAACATAGGATAGCCACAGCTGAATGGAGAATTCCAGTTGAGGATGTACTGCTTGTGTATGCACTGATCTGATATAACTCTTGGGTAATTATCTATCCTATTCTTTATTCAGTTTGATACATTTCCTTCTTTGACCATTGTTGACAATGACCTGACTTCTTTTAGGATGCCTGTTCACATAGACTTGCATGGTGCTTTAAACTCCTTATCTTTGTGTGTGCTGGTTATTCTGAATGATGTGTCATATGAACATTTTGTCTCATTGTTTTTCATCCTTTCTGCCCATCATTCTTATATATTAAGAAAAAATCCTAGTATACATCCTTTATGTTCTCTACTCTTAACCCATTGTCAAGACAGAACTATGCCATTAATATCCTCTGCATTTTTATGTTCCACACAATAAATGCTTATAAAGTCACTCCATAGCCTTTATTTTGCTTTAACCCCTTATAATGAGGAGTGCATAGTAAAATTAACTCCACATCTGACTTGTCCACAGTTGAATGACTTGCATTTAGTGGAAAAGAATAGGATCTCAGAAGGGCTATTTTAGACGTCATGAACTAGTTCCCTGTTGCACTCCACTGAATATAGAGATAATCTGACTAGCTCAGGCATGGTGTTTAAATATGTTGGCCAGGTGAATTATCCTAAAAGTGCAAAGGAATATTTCAACAATCATGCCATTTCTTTGTGGCAGAGAAGTATGTTTTGGAAAACATTAGCTGCTAAGTCTTCAGAGGCTGAAATTATTACATCTAGTCACTGCTTCACACATTGTCTGATGTCATAGACTATCAAATAAGTATCAGAAAATTATTTGTGGTGGAACCCACAAGAGGACTACAATAGTCTCTTTATGTGTGTGATAGAGCAGAGCATGGACTTTATCAGTATGTCACATAACAAGGGATGAACCATGAAAATCATAATGACATCAACAGTGAAGTGAGCATCAGTCTTGTATAAACTCTGAGATGATGTCCTGCATGAAGAGACAGACAGCTCCACAGACAAGCTGAAAGTATGATCTTCTGCAAAGCAGTGCTTGATTACCAGAAAGAGATTCCTAGCTGACTGTTAGGGTTTGGATTTTGAGGGTGTCAGGTTTTGGAGGGGAGGAGGTAGTCCTAGGGCGTTTTTGGGGGGGTTATAGAGGGGAGGGGAGTGTGTTTTGGGATGGTCCACTTGTTTGCTCTGTTTAAACCATGGTTTTTTAGAAGGAAGGACGAGGATTGCAGTTTCCATGGAGTGGTGCAGCTCTTTCCCCATTTCCACACCACCTGGTTTCGCGTGGGGGGAATGGGGGAGCCGCTGCTTCTGCCGGCTCTGTCCTCGGACTGGGGGAGGGTGGGGGCTGCTCCCAGCCATTCTCTCAGGCTGGGCTGAGACCAGGGTAGCCCTAGCCCAGCATGGCAGGGCTATGGTGGGTTCCTGCGGCCCCCTCGGCCCTGTGCAGGCAAGGAGAGCTGCCCGGTCCCAGCTGACATTATGCAAAGCGTATGGAGCCGCTCCGGCCGCTTCTCTGTTTTTCTTGGTGGGCAGCCCCTGTCCCTGTTACCTGCGGTGGGCTCTGGCAGTGGTGAGGGCGGCTGATGGGGGGTGTATGCCGTGGCACGGATGGTTCGCTGGTCGTTTCTTGCCAGCGGTGCCCTGGCCGGGATCCGTNGTGCCCTGGCGGGGAGCCTTGTGGGTCCTGGCCATGGCGGGTGCCCCTGTGGGTGGCCCTGCCACCCGTGGCAGGTCCCCACAAGCAGCGAGTGCCCCCAGCCTGGGACGGCAGCCCCGGGGAGTGCGGGCACAGCGGCTGCTATGGACGGCCCTGCTGTCCTGGGGATTTCCCTTGTCGGGTCCCTGAGACAGCGGCAGGGGTCCCGTGCTGGCGCCGTGCTGGCAGCGGCCGCGCAGAAGGGCAGTGGCCGCTCCGAGGGTGCCGTGGGTGACCCGCGGCTGGTAAAAATGTCACCTCCAAGCCCCAAGCATGTGGTTTTCTGCGGGAATTGCCATTTTGCCTGGAGTGAAGACCCCAAAAGAGAGGTGGAGCCCAGACCACTGGCCAATCAGAAGATGGCTTAGCCGGGAAGAAGACAGTGAGATTCGTGTGAGACTTGGAGGGCTTAAAAAGGCTGAACATGGAAGTCCTCTCTCTCTCCAGCTCCTGTCGAGTTGGGGAGCAGCATAGCCCCTCTCCTCCTGGCTTCCAGGCCCTGCGGCTTGACTCTGCCTACCTACATCGGCACCAGAACCAAGCTAGCATAATCACAAGTGGAAGCTTCCACGAGGGCTTCCCTGGGGTGAGGGGTGCTTTTCTCTTCTTTTGTATTTTGCAATGACTTTGAGGGCCGGGAGTGATACCATCAGAGAGAGAGAGGCGGCTTCCTTTCCTTCTTCTGCTTCTTGGCCAGCCTCAGCTGGCATTGAGAAGCAGTCTGGGGTTTTTTTTGTTGTTTTTTTTGTTTTTTTTTTTCTCTCCTGTGCGACTCTGTTGAATTTTCATATTTGTGTATTTTTGTTTAAGTCTGGGGTTTCCATAAAGGTTCGAGTAAAGCTCTAGATAAATAAACTGTTACCTGCTGTTAAAATTCTGTTTAGTCTTTTTGTCATCGTTGTGCATGCCCCTAGTGAAAAATAGTGGTTCAAACCACCACACTGACACAGTACAAAAAGGCCTGATGACCATTCCTTGAACACAGTCAACAATTCTCAGCCAACAGAGAATGGATACTACACACATAAGGAAATCTTGCTGAGACATAAAAGCAGATGTGTCCTACATTGAGTGGCCCCTGTGAGGACACTGAATTCTCTACAAATTGAGCATGAAAACTAACAACAGCAGTAAACTAGAGAAATGAAACTCTGGAGCTGATGCCTAATGGAAGAGTAATATAAAGAATCCCAGGTTTGAATGAACCACAAAAGATCATCTGATCCAAACTTTTGTGGAAGAGCCTAGAAATACGACATTTCCTCTACACAAGAAATAGGATGTCTACCGATACGACTGGGCAGATGTACTGTTCCGTGATAAGAGCCAGAATGAAGCATATGTTGTTGCCTGAGATAGGTAAAGACCTGCAAAAATACTCTTGACTTCCCCAATAAAACTATGTATGACTAGATGAAGAGGTTGAGAAAAGAGGACATAAGTAGATTGGCAATGTAATATCACTAGAAGAAGGCCTTTAGTTCCATCATGACCACTCTCTTGTCTGTATTCCCTCATCACCTTCAACATTATCAGGAATTTCAAAAAGAAAGGGACAATTTTGTTTCTTGGCTTGTTCTTTCTCTGAAAGTCAGTAATGAAAGTGATGAAACTGAAGCTATGATTCAATCATGGTATAGATAGTTTCTAGGCAACTTCATACAGAGCAGTATAGCTTTGTCTATGTCATTTATTTGAAAGGAATCAGATGCTTGAGATAGATACATGCAGAGATGTCAGGTTTTGGGAAATACAACCCATGAAATCCTACAACCTAAGACCACAGAATTAGTACTGATTGAGATGGGCAAGTCTTGTTAACCTAGATTTTTGCAGTCAATGAGCCTACGGGAATTATTGCATTGTTTTATTTTTAAAAATAAAACTCCAGGATTTTCTCTTTGTAGTTATCACTGGCTGCAGAACCATCTCCTTGATGTTGAATTAAAAAACTTACAAAAATAAAAACAGTTACCATATGTTCATCACTGTGATCTTTTAAAATGTGCACCAGGTACAAGCTGATAAAAATACTCTTCTCTGAATCTACAGGGAGCCTGGAATTTTATCTGTAACAGAGATGTATCCCAGCTGATTCATTCAGTTGGATTGTCCATTGTGAAACTTGAAGATAATCAAAGCGTCACAATTGCTAACTATTTAAGTGCTAATCAAACAGAAGGATATTTATGTGAGTGTTCCACAACCCCTGCTCTCTACTATATTTTGTATTCATTTGGTCATTATAGATCTTAAAATTCCATCATCTTTCCCTTTTGCATTCCAAAGCAACTTCTAAAATATTGTGTGCACATCTCCCAAAATCTACAGCACACTGAAGATGTCTGGTTAGAGTTACATAAATGAGATGTCCCAACAGCAAACAAAGAAAACAATTGGAAATTAAAAACTTCATTTTCACTTTCAGAAGTTTCTGCCTGTTTCCCTTACTTGTCCAAACTGTGACCATCATAACTTCTGAGCAGTAGCTCAGCCTAAAACAAGTGCAATTGCTGAAAACAGGAAGAAGGATGACTCGGCCACAAATAGAGATGCCTGGTCCAGACAATGCTGCCTAAATTGTGTACACGCAAGAATCTGTTATTGTGTATCTCAGCACTTGTTCAATGCTTGTTACTGCAAGCCCCATCTTGAGTTGAGATTTATCTGTGGTAGATGTTACCATACTAAAGACAGGCTTTCAGTCTAAACTGCAGTACAATGCAAAGATGTCCAAGTTAGCCTGGCTACCAGAAGCAGTGCTAATATGTTTGTGTATAGGCTCACAGTATGATAGGCAGTAGTTATCCTTCCTGTTTAACACTAGCTCAGTTATCTCTAATGTGCTGCTGTCTGCAGTGTGACATACCATTAAAACAGTTCTTATTACAAGAAAAAGTGAGTATTATTAGCGAGGTAACACAGGAACTCTGTGGTAGAATAAGGAACAGACTCCTTAACTCTCAGACTCCAGTGTTTAATTAAAAGACCAGATTGCTGATTGCTGCATGGTCTTTGGGGAGCCTGGCTCTAATGGTGCTCCCAGTACCAGTTTGGCAGCTTACAGCCAGGCAGCTGCCTGGTGCCTGGACATGGGCAAGGCCCCTTCCTTCCCCAGCTCTGAGTTACCCAGTCCTACTAAGCAGCAGACTGAGTTTCTTGTCTCACTTCCAGGGCTTTGGGCACCATGAGAGTGATTTCCAACCCTGGGTTAAAAGACTAACACACTCAAAGAGACAGGGATCTTTCTGTCAGCGAGTTGAGGGAAAATCAGTCATGACACAAGTTATATTAATGTAAAAAACATGTAAGGTATTTATCTACAAGATCTGAACATAAAAAATGTTCATAAAACAGGTGTTGAGAAAAGAAGGAAACTACGTTTATTTTGAAGACTTTTTTCATAGTCTGTTGACAGGTTGACAAGCAGTTTATAGGCTTATTTTACCACATGGCTGTGAACCAGAACTTGTAAAAAATTTTTGTCCTTATTTTTGTAGTCATGGAACAAATTCTTTGTTTGCAGGAAGACATTTGCTTTAAAATCTAATTCCGATACCAGGAAGACACTTTATTTAAAATCTAATTCCTACACTTTTGATTCATTCATTGGGAAAGCTGCCTTCTTTCAGGAACAACTCTATGAAAACTAAAGCAGAATGTCCTTGGCAGAAGAGATTTCTACTGCTATGTTTTTCCTTTACATATCATATAAATCAAGCAATATAACAATTGTAGTTCATACAAGCAAATTAGCACCCTAAATTCTGCACTGCCTCTGGTTCAACACCAACAAAAGACATGAACAGACTATTTTAGGTGAAAAAGGGTTGGAAAGTGTGATCTGTTCATTAAGGGTGCCTTGCAACATACTGTCTTTCTTTGGCATCTATTAGAAAAGTTATGTTCTGAAATTGCTTCATATTCACCTGCTATGGCTGTCTGCTAAACAAGGTTCTGTGAAAAGCAGGATATTTTTGAAGTGAGTTATAGAACTAATTTTTCTAAAAGGTGCATTAATCTAATTCCCTGGGAGAGAATGGATTCCTTCAAAGTTCTTCTTAATTTCCATATCTATAGTTCTGTATGGCTTCCTTCTGTAATGCACTATTAAATGAAAGGATAGCAATGGTGTCCAACATGTACATTTATGCAACACAGTTTTGAGACTATTAATCCAATTAAACTCCTGTAGTATCTATTGGCATAAGAATTTGCTGGGAAATATTCTGAAACCCTGTAGAATTAGGAGGATTTCTATGTCTGAATATTTTGATGGAATCATTAGAATGTGATTCCAAAGCAACATAAACACAAAGCCATTGCAAATCATGCCTTTCTCTTTGGACTCTACAAGTAATATGCCAAAGCTCTCGTGACATTTTTGTTGAGATGAAAAACAATTAATAGACACATGAGAAAGAACTAACTTGAAAAGAAAAAAGGTATGTAGCAACACTGTACCCTGTAGCAAGTAGATTTTACAAATACATAAAAAGATGATAATTAAAGACAAAGAAAAATTTTCACCGGAGTTAAACTTGTTTCTGACTTATTCTGCTTGGCTGAGAAATCCCCCAAACTCTGTCACTCCTTGCTGTGTTCACACACTGCAGAAATCACAGCGAACATGCTGCCAAAGCAGATTGTGGTGGTTTCTTTCCCCATCAAGCTATAAAACTGTTGCATTTTTCTGTACAAAACTGATCAAGCTACTTTCAGACTTCTGAAGAAACAGCACATTCCTACAATTTCCTTTGAACATCATTATGCCAGAACACAGTAATGTCTCACTTAGGCTAACTTGCAGCCCCCAGGCCAGGATAGAAATACAACTGATGAGGCTTTAAAATACATTTATTTGTGTGATATCCAAAAGATATCTCAGTATACCTGTGGGTTAAACAAGGTATATAGTGGTTTGCCCGAGGGAAAGGCTAATGACACAAGTAGGTCCTACAAGATTTGTCTGCAGTTAAACCAATTTTTTTCAGACATCAACCCAGAATTGTTTCAGTTTTTGTCACTAGAGCACTGAAATTTTAATAAAGTCATATATTTCTGCTCATTATGAAGGTTATTAAATCTCTGGTGTAGCATGCTCATCTCTAAAACATCTTAAGATCAAGCTTTCATTGCAAAGCAGACCATGGTTAGTACATGAAAATGCAGCCCAAGAGAGTATGGTTGCTAGCACTCTCTCACAGTTGCCCTGAGAGCCTGTAGCATGGTTGATTCCGTGCTGAGTCTTGTGCTTACCAGGACACTTAGCTAGCAGCCGGTCTTGCTGGTGTGCAGTGAGTGAAAAATAACAGGCCAAGGTGTGTATGTGTCACTTTGAGGGCCTGCCTTCCACAACCAGCAGGTCCTTTGAATCTCCAGCCTGATTCAACAAACACTGGCCGATGGCTGATTGATTAGCAGTCTGATAGCATTTCCAAATGCTCTTTCTATCCTCCAGCATTTTGGAGAAGGTCCCTTTGCCTTTTTTTCCCCGTGGCTTAAAAATTACTTGCAGTGTGTTAAACAGCAGACCCCGATATTTCTACCTTCTGGCGGATGTCTTATGATAAATTTGATCCACTGCAACACTGAGACATTTTGATGGTGTATTCTTTGCCTCACAGGAGATGAAAAAAACTATTTGCCTTCTCTCTAGTTTCTGCAGGGTGATTGATTGCCTGATTAAACCAAACTGACTCCATTTGGTTACAGAGCTGAGGTTTTGCTACTGTGAAAAAAAATCCTGTTACAGTGCTTTGCTGTTTAAAAAAAAAAATCACATGGATTTAGACAGAAATATCTGGCTCCATGGAGACAGAGCAATGTTCAGAGAGGACAAGTGTTAGTTCTTAGTTTGAATATTACTTGCTGCTTCCAGAAGTCCAGGAGAGTGAGGCCCTCTCAACATGGAGAACTACATCTACATCCTTTGTAGTGATGGCAAAGGCAATACAATTTAGGAAACTAAGATCTACTTCTGGTAGACATGAAACATATTTTTAACTATTTTCAAGATGTGTCCTAATAAGAGGCCTATTGAAGTGTATACTAACTGCATATTTGAATAATTAAATGATCACCTTTTGTTATTGAGTTCAGAATTTGAAGACATAGGTCTGCATTTCAAGAGGGTTTACATAGAGAATTATTATGTAAACTGAATTAAATAAAAGTAATCATTATACCTAAGCAAGTAATAAATACCACTTGATTTGAGACTTGGAAATTAGCAATCATGGAGTGCAGATGACAGATCTCTGGATGAATTAGAAAGAAACTTCTGCTAAATTCTATAACCTGTTCCCTTCTTTTGAATTTCACTTCCTTGTGTGCAACTACAGAATTGGGGAATGCCTTTATATTTCTTCACAGGTTTCTATTTCAGTGTCATGGGATTTCTGTTTCCTTTTAACATTTACTTTATGTATCCAAGATTCATTATAAAAGCTTTTTCACAAATAGCATTCATTTTTTCTTGCTATCAAAAATCTTACTTACTGTACTTTACTGCAGATTGTACATCAAGTATGTATTTGTTATTGTCCAAGTGAATTGTATGAGTTTTACATCACTTCAGCAATTATGCCAAGCTGATGAGTGTAACATAAATAATCCAGCAATTGTTTTTGCATTTTGCCAGTGTATAAGGTCACTGCCCCAAACACTGAGTCCTAATTTAACAAAGGTTATTTTTTTAATAAGGCATACTAATCCCACTGTATTGGTAGCTCTGCCCCTCTTTTGAGATGAGCTCTGCTATCCCACAAATTGGATGGAAATCTCATTAGTGGAGCTATAATGAGCTGGCAATGAAACCCCTTCAAGCTTGCGCGCTTACAGCCATTTGAGTGTTTGTCTTCCTCTTTATCATGAGCCTAAAATTGCCCATTAGGATTGCGGTGAAGAGCGAGTCTGACTGGAGCTGCAGTGCTGAGGGAGCTACGAAACAAGCAGGAATCTGTCAAAACAAAAAGAAGCTGTAACTTATTTACGGGAAGGCTGCACCTGTGCACATATGCATCTGTGTGCTCATTCATCCTGAGGTCAAATTATAGGGAAGTAAGAAGAAAAGAAGAGGAAAAATAGAGATAGAATAGTGGGATAGAATTAGAGGAAGGAAGTAAGGAATTCGTCTTATTAGAACATTTAATTGTGAGTCGGCAGGATTTTGTTATACCTGAAATTAATCAAACGTCAATGAAAGGAACTTCAAACAAGCTCTTTCTACAAAGTGCCATGAATGCCAGAATAGATAGAGTCCTAAGATGGTTGTGCAGCTTCTTTGAATCAAAACTCTTCAAGTATGACTCCAACACAGACGAGAAGAAGTGTAAACTCTAGTGAAAGCACAAGCACTCAAATGACAGGTGCTTCCATCGTCTTCCGGAGAGACAATATTTTAAAAGGTCAACATTCAGGACTGCTCCAAAAAAACTGAAGTCCTTTTATAATAGCAGAAGTCTCAATGCTGCCAAGGCTAATGGGAGATTGAACAAAGTGTTCTAAAAGTCTGGTCTGCCATATGTGCAGTGAAGTCATACCCAGTCTCTACAGTTGGCTATCAGCATTTTTAATGTACTGTACGTAGCAAATATTTTAGAAAATCAAGTTGCCAGTAAACCATTACAGAGACTCAATAAGCTTTTACATTGTTACTTTAAAATAACAACAAAAAACAAAAACCATTGTGACAAACTCTTGAAGCTACAATCCAGCTACTACTTGAATGCAGATTGTACCAGGCATGGAATATCAGTCAAAACTCTATCTCCGGTAATCTGTAATATTCAGTCTTAAAGAATCGTTAGAATATTCCACTAATATTCTCTTAAATGACAAATAAATTTAAAAAAATCCTTTCTAAGTGAAAGACTTTTGAGTAAAAAGAGAAAACATAAAGTATTTTAGAAAAGCTCTATCTAGCAGTTAACAAGAAACTCACCAAATATAAATGAGGGACAAACCTGAGATGGAGTCCTCAGGTATAAAAGTATATTCAATCTCACACATTGTGTAGACTGTGAAACCATGTGTCTTTGTTTTCTTGCTTTTTACTATTCATTTATAAATATGCTTCCTGCTTTGAAATCAGGATTTCACCCTTTGCTTTGTTAGACTAAAATTTGCTCAAACTGATGTCAAGAAAATCTGATAGGTGTAGTGCTTTTAATAAATTCTACATATCCAAACAACTAAAGTTTCATTGCAGCCAGGGTTCCAAGATTTCTAAGTCCCAAATCAAGTTTACCAAACTCTTAAAATGGTGAAAGTTACAAGTTAAACCACAATTAGCATTAAGTATCAAAGTAAAAAACAGTCATGTATCAAACCAAAGAAGTTCAACCTGATGACAACTATAAAACACTTCAGGCACAACTCATTGTATTATGAGTTAGAAATATAATCCAAGACAATCATACAGACTTCTTCTGTGGTCAACAAAGAGATACAAAATTCCAGACAGGGATTCATCACACACTGTGATTAAGAGCATCAGTCCACTGTCTACACAGAGAACCTAAATAGCAATCATAAACTTTGATAAAGGTATAGTAGAACATTAAAATGGATAGCTGAGTTTGTAACTGCCCCACAACCATCAGCCAAATTTCTGAAAAAAATTTCCACCCTTAAGGAAGAAATGCTCCATCTATATATTAATTAGCTGCTGAGGCATTGCACCTTTCAAAACTGTACAGGACATAGTGGTCCAGCAGTAAATTTGTGTGTGGATCAGGTGTTCTGGCCTTGGGTTTGCTGTTCATATCACAGATGCAAAGCAGAGTTTCCTTTTTAATTCAATTTTGAACCATTGTTCTTTTTTATCAGAGCCCTCAAGGTAGACATCAGTTTTCAGAAAATTGAAGTTAATAACATCAATATCCCACCCGATATTGGGATATCCCACTTACCATGCTAAGTATAAAATATTATTTATCATGTGTGAAATCTGTCAGCTGGAAAGAGAATTAGTGTGCAGGAATATAGTGGAAATATTTCAATTTGCACTAGGGACTTTGAAGACTTATTACAACTTACTAGGTTTTGAAAGTGACTAAAAAAAGCAAAACAAAACAAACAAAAATCACAATCTGAAGTCTTTCAAATAAGATGCTGTATTTCAAGATGTATTAGTTTGGAGTCTTTTTTTGCACTTAGTTTTAATTTTTTATTATAACACTGCACGGAATATGTCCAGAAAAATAACAGTTTTAAGAAAAGGAAATTTGCAGCATTTCACTTCTTAATATTTCTTAAACTGAAAAAGATGATGAAAAGTTTATTAATTACAGGTCAAACATATCAGTGATTATAAATTACTCTTTTCTTTACCGCAATTTTTGTTGACCATAAAATGATTCAGTGAGTGTTGAATTGATATTGATTCCTCACTGCAGGGCCCAGAAAGGATGTCTGGAGCTTCTACCATGTTATGCTTCTTTACTGGGTCATGTCTCTCAAAGTATACTCATAGGTGCTTTATGTCATACTCTGCTCTTACCTGCTGTTTTATGTGTGTGTGCCTCAATGGATATGAATAACTTTAACTCCATCTGCAGCAGCTAAACAGCATGTAGGAAGACACAGAACCATGACCAATGGAGTCATTTTTTTTCTAGATTAAATAATATCTTCTTAAGTTGTATAAGAGACAGGACCATCTGATAATGATGCTGGAGAAGAGAAATGGGAACAGTAGCCACAATTGATCAAACACAGTGTACTGTTGAAATCACTGCTTGGGTTAACAAAATTCACTCTGTCAATGGCATAGACTAAGTGCTGGCACTGAAACAGGTGTAGAACATACGTACTGAAGGATCTGAACTCTATGATACAACTGGAAAAAGCAGGAACAAGGACAAGAGATCTTACTTGATTTCTTATGCTGTGCTCAACATTAACATTGCTGCATCTGAGCAGTGTGAGACAGATTCTGTCTATGTAAATCCAAACCAATTGCTGAAGTCAATCCCATTTTTCTATCTATAAAGAAACATTCCATCATGTGAAATGAAGGTTAAGATAGCTTTTCATTGAAAGTTTTTAGTGGTTGTTTGCTGGAAATGCAGTACATGTGACGATATGTGCTCAGTGTGCAAATGTGTTTCACCACTGTGATACCAACGCAACACAGCAGTTAATCCGAAAGGAATGTTTACACTTCAGTAATGCTTTTTGTTGACTATTTACAGTCTTTTTCATATTTTTTTTGGTAAGTCTGAACTATACTAAGGAGCTCCAAAGTCAGAAACTTATTTGGGTTTTTTTTAACTAGCTAATACTCAGAGCAACTCATCCCATTTTATCTTGGGTTACTCCATCTTCTTCTATCATATAATGGCAAATATTCTCGTGCTACGCAAAGTTGCATTCAGCTTTACACAGCATTCTTAATTTACAGACTGTTATTCAAGGCAGTAGGTTTTAACAACAGAGAACAGGTAGTAATTTTAGCATGACTTTTTTTTGGAAGGAAGAAGTTATCACCTTTGAACACTATGCTGCATATCTTGCAATCGTCACCAGGTTTATGTGACTATTTTATCCTTGTGATATCCTCTTGTTTATCCTCTAGTTTCTTGGAGTAATTAAGTGGCTAAATTTATTTTTGTTCTCATTTTTTTTGTATCGCATTCTAATGTATTAGTGTTATTATTTAGAAACTGGCAATGTTTCACCTCCAACCAAAACCCCAGTTTTTTAGAGGCAGAATGTGATTAAAATGTGAAAGATCTCAGGGAAAGAAACTGGCTAACAGAAACTCTAGTTATCGATGGAAATGTTCAGATCATTGTTCAAATTGTTGAGAGTTTGTGTGGGGGCTTTAGGCTGAGTCACAGAAGTTGTTAAAATCATTGCTCCTCTGATCGGTCTCCTTCCTGTCCTTTTCACTGCTTACCTGAAGGCTTATATTCAAAGTGGTCATGCTGAAATACTGTAACTGTACTTCCCTTTCTGTTTTATGTTATGCTTATTGGCAGGCAGTGTTGATAGGGGTGAGAATGATCTTGAAGCCTCTGGAACCTGTTTTTCTGCCTTTAATTGAACTACACACATACAAGATCCCAAAGGTTCTCTCCTTTTTTCTTCCATCTGCCAGTAGATCAGGCTTCTGATCTCATTGTTTGGGATGTCTAGGAGGGAAATACTGGCCACACAGATCATAGCAAAGGGCAATGTTGATGCTGTCTGTGGTTTACACATTGTGCCGAATGTATTACGGCATTATGTTTTATAGCCTTTCACGTGTGTTATCCTTGATCCCTTTGTGTGTCAAGAAGCAGTGTGCAATTGCATCGAGGACTGCAGTGAGTGATTTTAGCTGAACTGTCTTACCTAGAAGCGTCCTTTTTGACATTTTAATGTCTCTTCACCCATTTCTTGTATCAGGGTCTTCTGCCTCTAAAACTTGATTTTCTTCCTGTGTTTGGATTTCTTCCCTGAGTTTTCCATAATTACTCCCTTACTCAGTAACTTTAAAGCTTGTCTGAGAAACAACTAAACACAAGTTTTTCAGGCTTCTTCCAGCTTTTCTTCTAAGTATATTTAATATTTAGACATCTTCTTTTTGAATGTAATGCTCTTTATGGAGTAAGTCACTGTTTTGGCTATTCTTCCAATCACCTCAGTTCTACTAAAGTAAGTCCCTGAAACAAATCAGGATAGAGCATGGAATTAGTTGTCTTGAAGAGAAGCTTTTTCTGCTAATTTTATATTCAAGGAGTCAGTTTTCTCAGTTTTCTCTGAGGGATAACAGTTCAATGGCTTCTTTTGGAGTTAAAAATAATTTCTAGCAACTTGTCTGAGCTGTGTGATTTTGGAAAGACTTGATGATCTTCGTGAGGTTAGGATAATTTTATCTGACCTAGTAATCATCTTAGACTTTTTATATGTGGGGTCGTTATTAGCAATGTTTTGCAAGTCATATTGAATTTCTATTCAAGTTTTTCTTTAAAGGCTGAATAATGCCATATTGTAAATTATGAAAATTGGGATAATAACAAGTTCCCCAGAAGCTTCCTCTGGGTTATGGATGGTGTAAAAGTTGCAATCTTGGAGGGTGAATTCTGCCTTCAAGATGGTTTTATGTAAATTTTCAAGAGTTACGTTATTGTAGTTATGTTATTTACTCATGTATAAGGGACAAAAATCAAAGACCTGATAGTCTTTGCATATTGTCCTGAGATTTTCTGGTTTTAGTAGTCTTTATTTCAAATATGTGAATCAGAAGCCAATCCTCAGAACTGCTACTATTTCTTTTTGTATGGCTTTCATTCCCATGTGAAATTCGCTTTGTTAACCATGCTGGGGTAGATTTATTCTGATATGATCAATGTTAGCAGTTGTTATAAATGGTTGAGACATGATTATTTAGGAGTTGGGAAGTAACTGAGGACAGTGCATTTGTTTTCCATAATAAACACTACTCTGACGTGCACCTTAATGATTACACCTGAGAGAACTGCCTGGAGTTTTGAGCTAATCTTGGTTCAAAAATACAAAATACTGAAGCCAAAAATTATGGGTAACATTTGGTCCAGCCAATTTTTGTTTTTTAATTAAGGGATCTCTTTATCATTTCTGCTGCTAATTTTAGTTTGTTGGGAGTTTTTTTGTTGTTTTGTTTTGTTTGATTGTTTTCTTTTTGTCAAACATCTATTCCAGGATCATTAATCCACTTGGTATTGTTTTTCTGTTTAATAAGATTGTTTGGGATTTTGTTGCATGACTTCATGGATTCTGGAAAGTTTCTAGAGGCTCCTCCTAATAAAGTCTTTTGTCTTAAGTTTAATGCCTTTTCTGTCTCCATGACTTATATTTTCATATGTTTTAGTCCGCAGATAAGGAAACACATGGCTCACTTGCTCAATTGCATAAATGATAAATACTAATAATAACCTGTGTATAACAAATTCTGATAAAGAGGAAGATTTTGTTTTTTGTAACACTAAAAGCTTTTGGGTCACTGCAACTTTTTTTCTATACTTGAATATTGACAAATTACACTGTTTCTGAGACTGACTGACCTTGTTCACTGGAAATGTGTATTTTTTTGCTATTAGTGATTTTTCTCTTTCTCTAAATATTTCCTTCATCTTACCTAAACTTATCTCTTGATAATTTTATTTTGGTGTTTGTTTGTTCATTCATTCTTCAACAGATACTCTTCTGTAGAAATACTATTACCTGGAATCCTTTTGTTGAAGATACGCTCTTGGTTATAACCTGTAGATTGGAAGTTTGGTATTCTCACAAATTTTACATGGGAATTCAATAAGAAAGGTTAAAGTATTGAAACCTCAAGAAGGAAGAACACTTACTTATTGATATCTCAGGAATTTTTCAGAGAGCTGGGATAAAGTCAGTATAGAATTCATTTACTTGGAGAGAGAAAAGACTCAGAACTTTTTGATTCATGGAGGCAAAAAGCGATTGATAAGAAGGACAGTATTAATGTCTGTTTTGACCAGTAATTTTTGTGATACCTTGATCACAACTATAAGATTAGCTAACATTACAACTAGACATGTCTTCTCCACATTAATTTCAATAGTTTGCCTTGAAAGATTTGAAATATGGATAAGAAGAAATTGTATGCTACAGGTGTGGGATCATCATTACTTTTGAAAATAAGCATGGCCAAGTAACGAAGGTAAAAGTTGTAGTGATTTTTTTCCTGAATGTATTTTAATTCATTATAAATGAAATTTTTTCCCCCCAAGTGCAGTTCTCTTTTGCCCATGACAATAAATGGTAAGTGATCTTCCTGTCTTTATTGCAACCCACAAGCTTTCTCATTCTGTTTTCTTCCACTCACACACTGTGCTTTGACTGTTAGCCAAGGTTAACTGACCACATTTCATCATAGTCTGCTTTATTGTCCTTTTTATTAAGGCTCATGCAATAGGTGCATCTCTCCGTTCACTGTGGTTTTTAGGAGAATCCCCTGAACAGGACTGAGGCTGTGGAGAGGTCTCAAATCATAAAGGCTGGATTCCCTTTGGGGGAAACTAACCAGACAAAGCTCTAAAAGGGTCCAGCCACTAAAGGGTGTTCTGTCCAGGAAAGGGCAAAGCTAGCTCATCCTGAAACATGGAATAGACACTGTGCCTGAAAAAAACCCTTTTACTATGCACATGCTTTCCTACAGTGTTACCTGCTAACGTAGACAAAGCCAATGGCTTCCTTGAAGATGACTTTCATTAAGGCTAAAGACCATCCTTGCTTTGATGTTTCATGATTTCTGGCTGTATCTACAGTGCTGTAGGAACAGTCCCTGACCTACAGACCAAATGGAAAAAATATCTCCCATACTGGCCTTCACTCACTGCCTTCAGATACGCCAATCTTGCTTCAGATATTTTTAAGTCACGTGCACCCTTCTGAAAAGTTCTCTAAAATGCAATTTTATTTTCAGTTTGAAGTGACTAAGATGGGACAGTTCTGTTATGGCCTACGACATGACGTTTATAGAAGCAAGCTGCAAATGTGATGCATACTAAGGGCAGTAGCAAGGTGTGAAACAGGCAAGGTACTTGTAGGCGCAAAACACGCAAATGCAGACTTGGACTTCAGTTTAGTCTTTCATCGTAGAACAAACAGCACACAAGACCACATCTGAATTTTACCTCAGAAGGAAATAATTGTGAGGAAAATGCCAAGTAGCAATTCAGAGTGCATGTAGTTTGGAAAACCAGAGGAACAGAATCTGAGAGAAATAAACAGGTGAGCTGAGAGAAGCAAATACATCTTTTGCTGAAGAGCAGACAATTCCCCAGCAGGAGAGCATGTAGTTTCTACCAAATGTTGCTAGCTATGCAACATATATGGTTTAGTTTTAGGTAACCCTCTGCTGAGAAGGGTGTTAGACTCAACAGTCCATACGTGTTTCTTCCAAATCAAGGTACTCTATGGTTCTATACAAATACTTTCAGTCTATTCCTACTGAGATGAAATTTTGTGCGATTATTACAGGCGTTGTGTTCTTCCTTAGCATAACTAAATACTTACCATCAAGGGGATTAAAAAAAGGTATCATTAACAGTTCTTTCAAATATTGCTCCTTTTCCTCCTCTTAAGCAAAACAGTCATATTTTAAACATAATTTCAATATTCCCTTCAATGATAATCTTCGTTTAGGAAAAAACAGACAGGGTAAAGAGAGAGAGACATTGCCACCCTCTGGAATACCTCCAGTAGCCAGGATTTAAAGAGAAATTAAACTACAAGAGAAGCAAAATGTCTCCAAAACTATGTGCCATAACTCTTGCCAAGACCAGCTTTTTAGAATTTTACTGATGACATTTGGGTTCAGACTCAGCGAAGTGGCTCTGAACTTCCTATTAAACCTGGGCCCTGGGTCTTCATCTCTTTCTGTTAATTAGTCTTAGTCTCTGAAGAATTATGATGTCTTGTGATGCCAGCACAGCTCTGAAAGGTCTAAGTTTGTCAGTTATCTCCTGTTTGCAGGGAGTTTATCAGCCCTCCAACACACTCATCTCAGGGAAGGATAGCATCCTTCATCAGGATGTTCTGGAATCCATGTCCCTCAGTGTCCTGCTATTTGGTTATTTTTAAAGTGTCCAAATGGAAAGAATTAATCACTCATATTTTTACAAGTGTATAAAAAACATTGCTCCTTAACTAGGAATATTATTAGATATTATGCCACAAATGGTATGAGGGACTCCAGGAACAAAATGTCAGATTCAGGATAGGATTGCCAAGGTGCATGAATCATGCACTTAAGTTCAGAGAAAATTCACAAAGCAATTCTCAGAGGATTAATGATGCTGGCAGAAAGTATATGAAGTGCAGTAGTTGACAGTTGGGTGTTTTTGTTTGTATAGTTGGTTTCACATGGAATTTTATTTTTTGGACAGGGGCAGTGTGGATTTATGGATGTTATTCACTTCGGTGGGAAAGGCTGATGTTTTCATTTTTGTTCTTTAGGTTACACATAAAGTTTGCTATACATGCTATGAAGGCTTTTATTTATCATTAGACGTATGCACCAGCCTTAGAGAACTGAACTTGCTCAATACACAGAACAATTTATTGAGAGAACCATTAGTGAAACCCTGGTGGTTTGACTATGCTTCTTCCCATGTAAATTGCAAGTTACCCTCATTTTCAGTACAAGTCGTATCAAAAATGGGGTCTTTTCAAGGTCATAATTTGACCATTTTATAGGAAATACGTGTATTACTTGTAAAACTAGAACAGTAGTATCAGATTCACTTTTAATTGACTGCACAAAGTGAGGAAAATTCAGGTTGTCACATGGATAAAATCAGCCCCAAAGTAATTTCCAGCACTGACAAAGGGACTTTGGAAGCAAATGCCACTGATATTGAGCAATATAAAAAGCTTTTTCCATGGCACAGTCTTAGAGCGAGTGGAAATAGGATATAATATCAACTGGACAGTAATCCGCGTTGTTAATCTGCATGTACATAGCCTCTCTTCCCCTGTTTTTCCTACACTGACAGTGCAGGGTGATGTCAAATGGTGGTGGATAGGAGTGGGGACAGGGGGAGACAGAGATAGGCTTGACTAGACCGAGCTTGACTAGCTTGAGCCTTCAGGAGTTATTTCAATAGATCTGTTTGTCCAACACAATGAAATAATAAAGAAAGAATATTTGCACTTCTGACTGAATATGTTTATTGAGGATTGCTGATAAATAGAAAACAAATGGCCACATAATAGGAATCATCAATAAAAAAAATATGGACTCTGCTATACGTTGAAAGGAGAGGCTACATTCTGAGAGCAGAATCAGGTTCTATCAAAAAGTTGTGTGTCATAATAGACTGAAGGACTATCATACTGTATAAAGCCCATTACAACACTGAAATCTGTCCAGATACATGAATATTTAAAAATTTTACCAGATTTTAGGGACTACGTTTTTTCATTCACTTTACTGCCCTCCTAAGAGCTGATACATTCTCTGGTGAATGAATGAGTGAATATGAAGGAGCTATTATCATTTATACCAGTAGGAAGTTTGCCCCACTGGATTTCGTATAACATGATTTTAATCTTGGAACTGATTTCTATAAATTGTATCTTTTGCTCTTTGAGTTTGATGATTATATTCTGCAGCTGATTAAATCATATTACTTGAGTATTTTGAATGTACCAAAGTGCTAAAACAGAGCAGGATGCAAGAGCTGATCATTGCCCATGAGCAGTAATTGCTCAGAGGTGTTGAAGTATAGTATTTCTAGAGAAAACGGGTAATATTTTCAGAGTCTTCTCACAGTTCATCTTCCTGCTTTAACACATTACATGTTATAATGTAATCTATGAGATAGAAACAATACCAGGAGTCCTAATTAAATAAAAAGTAATTACCTGTTGTGTAGATACGGCTTTCAATTGAGCAGCTGCAAGTTGATATTTTGTCATTCCCAGTTTATCTATATGCTCATGTGTGATTCTTTGTATCAGTTATTAATGACATTTTCTCAGAAGTCATGAGGGGCTGCGGAAACCAGAAGAAGAAAACGATGAATGGAAAAGGTGCTATAGGAAATTCAGGGGGTGAATGACTAGATTTGCTACTCTAAATCTTCAGCTGGGATGATAGTTCCTTGCTCATTTATTCCCTATTCAGTCTCAGAGTGGTCTGAAAGCAATAGCAGATTGCATGTTTCTAGGATTCCCCCCCCCGCTTCTTTTGGAAGCTAGCAGCAAATTTAAAAAACAGAGAATCTGACAGATTAAGCATAAGAACTTAGTTAATTTGTTCTATTGAAGCCTTTTCGTCCTGCTCTGGAAATGTCAAAATATCCTACATTGAAAATTAACTGAATTTATTTGTTTAATATATTTTTTTAATTTAGATAGAACCAACACATTTTCAGAGACCTTTTGTATTATTGGGGAGGGGAGGGAAGGGAATGGAAGGGAAGGGAGGAGAACCTTAGTGAAAATAAACCAAAAAAAGGGTTTGTTTTTTTTTTAATGTTGCCATAGATTTTCCACCTTCAGAAGAAAAAGTTTTTGGCTTTTAAGCCGTCTTTGGTGTGACATCAAAAGGAAGCTTCATTACAGAAATATTTCCCTAAAGTATTATTCAGACTGATTTAGTGCATTTTTCATCTGCATAGTTCTCCTAGAACAACGGGATACAACTTCATTCTCCAATTGAGAATATTATGCAGCTGCTTAAGAGTGTACACAGGGTGATGTCCATTTGAGTGACTGTTATCTTGCTGCCATAGGCCTGCTATCAAACAGGAGCAATTATTCCCAATGCAGTAAAATTAAATTTTCATAACTAGGAAGATGCATTTTACCCTGGGGCACTACCTGGTGTCCATTTTTTCATTCCTCGTTCCTTAATTCTCCTTATTAAATCTAAACAAATCAATGTTTACTAACATTAATATTTTAACATGCAGTACTTGCTCTGCCTTCCGACATTTCGTGCCTTTATTAGTAACATGGTGAAGGTTTTCTTGATTGAACATCAAAAGATCCCTCTTTTGTTTTTCATTTTTAACTGGTTTATTTCTTCATGTGCACAAGTGCACATATAGATGTATATTTACCTGCCACTGAAGTAATCAAAAATTTCTAAGTAATAACAGAAAACAAATCATCCTACCATTGAACAAACGTCACATTATGAAAATACTGATGCAGCATTAAAAAATCTCTACTTTGATTTCTGCATTAATCAAGTGAATAAAATGGTTTCACTTCCCTCAAAAGAGCTAATCAGTCACCTCTTGGTCCCTAGATTTACAGATTCATATAGTAAGCAACTCTCTGCCTAGAGGCTGAAGGCAAGGGCTTCTCAAATCATGTCCAGAGCAAAGCACATCTGCTGCTGTGAAGTTGCTTCCCAGATATAGTGAACTGTCCTTGTAGTCACAGATCCCTGACTGCCACCATGCAGTTCCTTCATATTCTTATTAGACATCTTCCAAATACCTAATTATAGTATTTGACTGGCTACTCAATACCTGGAACTAGTGTTGTCTCTATGTGATACGAGGCAAATTAATGGATAGGAACACAAATCAATTAAAAAATAATTAAAATGGTATTCTATTTCCTTTCTTCTTTGCCTCACTCCTATACTAACAGTTCATTTTCTGATTTTTTCTGCCTATATCTGTACCATAAGTCCTCTTGCATTATTTCTCTGTCCCCAGCGAAGTTTGAAACCCCTTTCAATTTAGTATCAGCAATGCAATTACTGGCTAGTTACTTTCACTTCTAAGTCATTAATGAAAATGCTACATAAAACTGGACCTAAAGTACCTTCCAAGAAATCCACCAGATAGTGCTTCCAATTGCTATAAAATGATCACTCTTTTTCCAGAAAGACTTTTCAGAAAATATCAACATCACCTCTTTACTTCCTTTTTGAGAGTTTCTGGATAGTCATCCGGATTCCTCCAGGACTAACTATAATCTCTCTCATCCCCTTGAGTTTCTTGCCAGCCCTTAAACTAGGAAAGCAGGGCTTGAAAACTGAGATCCTTGGCACACAGCTACTGTTACTTTAAGGGTTTACTCCCTTTGCTGAAGATGAGGAGACGGAAATAGAAATAAAATTATCTTTTTTAAGTCATTATAATACTAGAACAGGTTTACCTATGGCTAGGAGTATAAACCAAAAAGCAGAGTTCTGTAGGCTACGCCATCACCAGCAAGAGGAAAAAAGACAAATAGTATGGAAGATAAGAATTAACAAAGTAACATCAGCAGCTTCTTTTTTTTTTTTTCCTACCTTTTTCTTATTAGAAAAAGTTAAATCCTGATATCTAGTTCATTTGTTGTGTTTTCTGGCACACACTGCATGTTTTTATGCCTGCTGGGCTGTAATCCTGATGCTGGAAAAAATAAAATAATGTGTGCTGCAATTTCTAGCTGACTACTGGGCTCTTCTCTGCACTTAGCTTCAAAGATTTTTCACAACATATTTTTCTGCACCACAGCTCAGAGTTGCTAAATCCAGAATTGCAACATTCTGAGAACCAAATCATTTGGGGGCAAATCAAAGCTTTTGGAATGTCGCCCTAGGATTTTGAAGATAGAAGTTAATAGTAAAAATGTTCAATATATTTAAGGAAATCCCAATTATAAAAGGCTGCACCATTCAAATCCATGATTCAGGAGTGGAATGAATGCTGCATCTCTAACAGAGAAAGAAATGCTTGTCTGTGTTGTGAAGGCAAGAATTAGTAAACAAAAGGAAACCCTTTGTATTTTACATCTTTTATGCATCTGTACTTGCATGTTGTGAACAGTTGGTTGTGAATTCAAAGATGAAGTTTATTTAGTTATTAGGTCAGTCTCTATAATAGTTCTGACAACAATTATGAAACACTATCCAATTTATGCAATTCATATTTCAAGTACTGCTGTTGTTTTCCAAACGGAAAGAAAAAAGATTAAGGATGGGAAGAGTTTACGTGGTGGTGTTAAAGCTCCTTTCCCTCCTCTTATGGAATTCCCTAAGACTTGAATAGTGTAATGGTATTTTAATTGAAGTGTAAGTTCACAAGGATTGTATTTACACACAGAGAGAATTAACAAGGTTGGAAAAGACCATAAAGATCATCAAGTCCAACCTTTTACATAACTTAACAACCTATCCAACACCAATCCATCATTTAAACCATTTAAATCATGCCACTAAGTTCATCACCCGACCTGTCCTTTAGCACATCCAGTGACGGTGACTCCACCACCTCCCTGGGAAGCCCATTCCAGTGGGGGAATCACTCTCACTGTGAAAAAGTTCCTCCTGATATCCAACCTAAACCTCCCCTCATGCAGCCTAAGACTGTGTCCTCTCGTCCTGTCACTGGGAGCCTGAGAGAAGAGACCGACCCCCGCCTGACTACAGCCTCCTTTCGGATAGTTATAGACAGCAATAAGGTCACCCCTGAGCCTCCTCTTCTCCAGGCTGAACAACCCCAGCTCAACAACAACCCCTCAGCCGTTCCTCACAGGGCTTGTGCTCCAGCCCCTTCACCATCCTGGTTGCCCTTCTCTGGACACGCTCCAGCAACTCAACATCTTTCTTAAACTGAGGGGCCCAGAACTGGACACAGTACTCGAGCTGTGGCCTAACCAGTGCCAAGTACAAAGGAAGAATAACTTCCCTAATCCTACTGGCCACATGTAGTGTAGTTGTAGTTACATATCTGCCATAAATGTTTGCCCTGTATGAAAGGGCTGCACAGGACACCAGGACTCAGAGATGATCAGGTTAGCTTTCAGGTTAATTCTTAACAGTATGCAGCTCCCTAAACAGCTATGCAAAGGCCAGTGCCAGCACTGTGGAGAATAGAGGGAAGGAATTTAATAGCAATGTGAATTTACATTAGAATGTATTGACTATGAAGCTATGGTCAGAGAGAAACAAAACCAACAAAACCAGACCTTTTAAACTACTCCAAATGCTCCCAATACCAAAGCTACAGTGTCCTCAGGAGTTCAAAGATAGCAGTTATGTAGCCTGAAGGCTCTATCCTTTTAGGCAGATTACTGGTGATCCACAGGGAATGATCTGCAGTCAAGGTCAATACAACCATTTGGGAAAGAATTTGAGGCATTGAAAAAGCATAAGGCTGTAAAGCACTGAGGACTCTGACAACTAGAGTTCCTCTGCCATGTTCATTAATATAGTAGAAACTCTGTATAGAAAACTCCTCAAAGCTTTTTTAAAATGTGAATTCACTATAATATACAAAAATATAAAGTATAGTAACACAAGAACACCTGGGTTTAGAGACCATACATGTGCTGTTGATCATTTGGAGTGCTGCATAACAGGGCCTCATGCAGTAAGGGTGCAGAAGCAATGGTGATCCACACATATGCTAGTGTGTGCTGAACAATAGCAACATGAGCTTTTACATATGGGACTTAAAGATGTTATGTGTAGAACAGCATGTCTTTACAGTGACTGAATATTTTCCTTATAAAGCAAAAGAGAATATTTCTACCAACCTGTCTTCTTAGTATTTAAATGATAAAGCTCCATGTATTTTCCCCCAATATTTTTATGAAACACATTATTCACCTCATCTGTGGTTTGTTAACTTCAAAAAAAGACTTATACTCATTAATGTTAGGTACCTGATTGTAGTGTTTAAATTAGGGCTAGAGATACCCTTAACATTCTGTGAAGTCATAGAAGAGGACTGGATGTTTCCAGAGGATGATTTAGGACCTGCCTTTCTCCAGTGAACACAAAAAGATGTTAGATTGATTCTAATTTCAGCAGCATTAGTAAAACTCTCTGTGAGTTGATATGAATCCTAGTAACAAGGATGGATGTCAGTCATACCTTTCTGTAAACCTCACAGAGTATCCAAAGACAACAGTTACAATCTGTGACAGAGTCCTCAATCTGGAGTTTATTTCATTATTTCTAGTATCACTTTTCCATAGAAAGCTTTTATTTTTTCATCCCACAAGGAGATAAAAGTTTGTAAAATATATTCTTCATGTAAGTGTGCTTTTCTGTACATCTTGGTATTTGCCTGGAAATAATTTGGAAATGGAAGAAATGGAAGAGCAAAGGAAAGATCTCTTTCCTATCTACAGATACATCCGAGACAGCATTAGATGAATTAACTACAGAATTTGAAGCCAAAAACCAGTACTTTGACAGTGTTGTGCCTGTACAAAACTTCAGATCAACCAGACAATTAACATGGGAAGGCATGTGCCACAACTCAGCCAGATCCAAATGGAGATCACGTCTGCCCTCTGTGTTGATACGAAATCAGCACTTTAGGGCACTGTTCAGACAAACTTGTTGCTGTTGACAGCTAACAGGGAGTCCCTCCACGCTCAGGAAGTAAGTTTAGTTAGTACATTCATTGCCCTGGCTTTGTTGTTTGCTTGCCAAGAGCTACAGTTATGTCATGTTTGCAGCAGCAGAATAGTACAATTTCCTTTCTCAGAATTTTTTTCTTTTCCCCAGTGTGTTGACATAGCTCACTTCCTCTTCAGAGAAGTAGTATCTTGGAGGTATGACCAAGTTATTATGAAACAAAAAGAGGTAGTGATTTGCATGTTCAAAGTTTAGACTGTTAAAATCTTCCAGTAAAGATATTTTTGTTTCAGAAAGCAAAAGGTTTTACTGATAACAGGATATTCCACAGAAAACGTCTGGGTTTGGAAGCTTTTCCATTGTGGGTAAAATAATCTATTCTGGTAAATAGTAGATTTCATTTAGTGCTAGAGTTCTTTTCTATGTCCTCTAGGTCCTTACCAGGATTCAGCTGAACTTGATAAAAGTCTCTGCAGTGTTTCATTGTATCCTACAGTCCAGTTGGCTGTAATATATAAAACAAACTTTAGTGGATTATTTTTTTTATTTAATTCTATACTATAACATATCACTTGCACATGCTATGTTAAATGTTGTGTTTGGTTTTGTTTAATTCTCACTACTAGCTTCACGTTTTCTAAATGTTTCAAAGATGGTCAGGATGGTTTTGGAAATTTTGTTATTTTTGTTGGGTTTTTGTTTAGAGGTTTGTTGTTTTTGTTTTTCTTTTGTTTAGTTAGGGGAGGGTCTTTTGAGTTTTTGTAGTTTGGTTTTTTTTAAAGAAAGACATGCATGCAAAGATGGATTTCTAAAAAGTCTTTACTGGCTTAACTCAGCTCTCATTGATAAGGATAATACTAAGAGGGTTGCAAGCATTTTTCACAGTTCCAAGTATTTTGTAGTGAACCTAAGATGCACTGCAATACTCATGTTTTCCACCCTGTAATACTTTCTTTTATTTCTCCTCATACTTAGCTTGCCTTTGGGAAACTGATTATGAGTTCTTTTTGCCAGTTCGTTGCTGTCTTCAATGCTGAAAGATGTGCTAGTGCTGCAAGATTATGGTTTTAAACACCAGAGATGCTGCCTATCAAATGATATGATTGCTGTAAATTCTGCCTTTTACTTCTGTTTTTCCCAGATAAGTTATTCTGATAAAATTATCTTCTGATATCCAACAGTCATTGCAATAGCCCCTTCACTGTTTGGTTGGCTCCATATTTTTAGACTACCTTCCCTGACTTGTGGACTCCCTTAACCTCTGTTTTGTGAATCAGAAATTATTTCAAGAACATTAATTTATAGGCTCAATGGTTTATATCTAAAAAGCAAAAGAATACCCAGGCAGTAATTTCAGAAGTTTAAATCATATGCAAGAAAACTTAAATTGTGTATTCAAGATTAGTGTCTTCAAAGTTATGAGTGCTTCTTTCTGGATTCTTGTCACCTATTCGCTACACTGCATTCCCAAACATTGTATGCTTTAAATTACATTAGCTAATAAGTGCTCCAGATGAGAACAGTGCTTCAAACTCGATTCCAACAAAACTATCAGGTGTTTATCCTATTTAGCATTTCAACTTAATGTGAATAATTTCTGCATGTGTCAATTTTAGTAGTTCCAACATCTTCATTCTTGTTCATAATGTGCTCAGAACGAGACCTGCTCCGAATCTGCAAAATAGAATGTGCACATGAAGATTAAAATGAGCATGATTTTTCTTCTCATCACAAAACATCCTAATTAATCTTCACTTGAGAAAAAGAAATGATACACAAATTTTCTAACCTCACTGACCAGATTGCTGATGAGACCTCCATTGCACTCTAGCACTTCCTTCATCACATTTATGACATGTTCAGAAGCAAAGACCAAGTGTTATTAGTAAAAAAAGGAATGATTAATTTTTTTTGTAAGTTGAAGTGTTAATATTTAATTGTGACCTTTGTAAAAATTCTAAGGTTAAAATGGAAAAGTTAATAAAACTCCTATTTGAAATAACAGCAGATGGCCATGTAGTGAATACAAGCTTAAAATCACTCTTGGGGCTTTATTATGCTCACAAACTGCCTCAGCCATCAATTACTGTGTATGTTGCTGATGAGAGAAAACCTGAACTCCTGTTTCATGTAGTGCACCTTCAGTTGAGTATCATCTGACATGAAGGGCTGTAGATTGCTCTGATTCCTAAACAAATCCCCTGCAGAGGCCTAGCATACTCAGTTAAAAGGTATTCTTTTAAGATTACCATGAGACTTTTTCCCATGAAAATTTACAGGAGTACAACACAGATTTAAAAGTTACAGGATAGTAAAAGAAATACTTTCATTTCATAGAGTATTGCTTCTGGAAATATGAGAGTGCCGAGCCAACATATCTTGTGTAAAAATGAAATTGAGATACTTGACAGCAAATTTTCAGTGAAAGACAAAATCATGACTTAGAACTTGGACAGTGAGATAAGTTTCTGAGAAACTTTAAAAGCAGAAGCAGTATACAGAAGAAGGACAAGGAGCTGGAGTAGACCTGTAGAGAAGAAGATGTAAGAAGGCTCTGAAAGAAGTAGGTGATATAACTGAGACATGCATAAAGCAGGCACTCCCTTCTTTTTTAATACCTTGATCCTTACTGAATCTGGTTGAATTTTTGACCTAATATGCCCTTCAGAGGAGGACTTTTCTTTCTCCTTTGGGCAAAGGCAAACAATGCAAGTGGCAAATTGTTATTCTTTATTTCATTTCCTTCTTTTCCTGCAGGCAGGTATTTCTAACCTTATATTATGTTATCCTTTCTCATTTCCAAGGCTTTGCTACATTCTTTGGGGCAAAAGATAGGAATGAAAAAAGTATTGAAAAAGATCTTTCTAATGCTATTTTCACCACCTTTCTTCTTCTTTTTATCCCTTGCTGATTCTCTGGTATATGTCTAAAAAAAGTTATCAAAAAGATGCTGTGGAGCTTATTAGTATCAAATTTAAATACGATTACTGCAATTTTACCTTAAACTGGAAAGACACATGCAGAAAATGACAGGTAGGAACACTGATGTTTTTCCACCATGACTGATATAAAGACTTTATGGTGTTCCTTAAGTTCATACTTAAAGAACGGTAACAGTGGATATTTTCCCCAAGGTAAGGTTTTAAACACAGACATACTGGTTGGACAGTTCAGCAAAAAGGACTTGGTCTGACCATGGTGTATGGTGGGAAACATGGAACAGGACATCAGCAAAGTGTATGTGCACATGGAGGGGTCTGCAGCATATGGCAAGGCAGAAGTGGCCTAAGCCATAAACTCACTTTAGCTTATTTTTGTAAGGGTAAAATTTGTGCTTTATTTTCTCTCTGTGTCAGGAGAAACTATTTTTATATAGTTTTAACAGTTGTTCCTCTGTTAAAACAACTCAAAAATCAGACAGTTAAGGATTAGCAGGGGCACACCTTAGGAAAGAAAAATGGATGAGGAGGGAAACAGTTCATCAGCTAAGCACAAAGAGCCCTCTGCAGACAGTTTCGTCAGCAGACAGAGTCCCTCAGATGTTCCTGAAACCCTCCAGAGGAGATCTGCAGACCCATTCTTAGTTGCTAACTCTTCTGGATGCATCAGTGCCGGTAGTTCCAGTTGTAAGGTGACATAGATAATCAAAAGGTAACACTTGCAGCAGTCACAGGTTAATTAATACTACATCTAGGGCACACAGCATCCAGTGGGACTCTAGAGAAATATGATGCCAATTTTTAAAACAGGTTCCTGAATGCTCTGCAAGTCTGATGTCCAGGCTGGGAAGCTTTGTAAAAATGATCATAAAAGAAATTAATCAGCAAACAATTGATCAATATGGACAAAAGTGTTGATATGGCTTTTGCACATGGAAGAGAGAGAGAGTCATTGAGCATGTGCACAAGGATTAGACAACACATACAGTGTTCTGAAATTTCAGAGGCTTCTCAGATCTTCATCAAAATTTCTTGTAAAAACTTACTTGTGATCACTTTTTCAAGAACAGATAAACATCTAGCACAGATAAACGTCTTCTTAAAAATGCCAAAGAAAGGTAGCAAATGGTCTTCAGAAGAATAAAATAGTGTACTCTACAGAGACCTATGCTAAGGCTTGTTCTACTCAACATATTCATATAGTATCTAGAAAAGCTGGTAGAGACTGATAAAGCTTGATGGTGTTAAATTATTCAGTGTAGTAAAAATGAAAGCTGGCTCTGAAGAGCTGTAGAAGGATCTCACAGTATTGAGTAATTGGGCAGTAAAATGGGCGATGAAATTCAGTGCTAATAAATGCAGACTAATGCAGCTGGAGAAAAACAAACTTAATTTTACAAACATGGTATAGGGCTCTAAGCTGTTACCACACAGTAAAGAAATCCCAAAGTCGTAATAGGTAATCCTAAGCAAATATTGGCCTAACATAGTGTAGCTGTTAAAAACAAACAAACAAAAATAATAGAAAGCAGGGAATTATTAGGAAAAGACCTGGGTACAAACAAAATGTGTTAGTAAATTCAAGCATTCTGCCTATAGTTTTGATGCCCATGTGAGTAAGGATAGAGAGATTTGCTTGCATTTCATGTTCTCCTTTTATCTATGGAGATCTGAACACATTATTGCAGTGTCTGGACCTTAGAGAATCAGAAGTGTCTATGTTTATAGTACTTCCTTTTGAATTTTTTTCACTTTGTAGGACTGCTTGCATGTACACATGTATGCCTTCAGAGCAGTCTTAGTGTGAATGTAAAAGCTAGTTCAATGAAAGCGGTGCTGAGATAAGCATCAATGAGCAGGCTCACCAGGATACATGAACTGTGCATGGATGGATTTCAGAAAAGATTTCAGCAGCTGATGATTGAGTGGATTTCAAAGGAAACACTGAAATGAGGCTACATGACTACAAGGGCAGGTGAAGACGAGATACAAAATGAGATGTTTTATGTGCTGAAACAGCAGCAGAAGTCAATAGAAGCAGCTTGTCTGGTTGTTCGGATGCTGATTTGAGAAGTGTGTTGACAGAGATTGCTTTCAAAAAGTCTTTGAAGGGGAGGTGATGGTTCTAGTTAAAGGCAGGGTGACCCAAATGAAAAAAAAAATCATACAAAAAGTATGTAAAACTGTTTACTTGATCCTAATTATGTATTAGAACAGTGCCCAAATGTTGTCCCTTCTGAATAGCAAACTAGGCTAATGTTTTAAAATAATAACAGAGTGGGCGATTGGTGAGCTATGGAAATCCAGGTGACTCTTCTACTACTTCACCCAGAGGCTATTTCAAGAGCCTGGAGAGTCCCACTGGGGAAAAAAAGAGTTAGCAGTAACATCATCTGGGAATGTAAGTAAGAGCTGAGAGGGGAAAATCAGCCCCATGCTGTGCCTTACAGAGACTTTACTCAACAGACGAAAAGTAAATGCTCAGCATGATAAGAAATGAAGAAGTTGTGGACAACAATTACTGATTAAAATTATTCTAGGGGCTAGAATTCCAGCTGTTTCATCTTCCATTTCTTTTTTAAAAAAGTATTCTTTTCAAACAATATCCCTGATGTAAAATAAAATAAAAAAGTCCAGCTGCAAGAATACAAAGGTTTAAAAACAAACAAAAAAAATCCAGCTAAGTACAAAAGGAAAATGAAATCAATTGCCTGGAAGGAAGAGGTCTGGAGTGTGTGAAGGAGAGCTTGTCTGGTCACCGGAGCTGCCAGCTTTTTAGTAGAAAGCTGAAGAAGCTGACTATAGAATGAAGGCAAAGTGAGGTCTGTGAGGAACTGGAAGCCTGTCTTATTTTCTTCCTGCCTTGTTGGGGACCTTCTTTCTTTTCCCTTCTATCTCAAATTTTCAAGTATTCCTACTTCCTCCTACTCTTATCACCTACCTTTGCAGGTTGCTCTCCTTTCCAGACTCAGTGCTTTTCTTAGCCTGGGTCTCATGGCACAGTCCATTTATTTTTGTAATGTTTTCTTCCTTTTTTCTGCAAGTTACTTCCTTTCAGATCTCTCTGCTGCTCTGCTTCATTTCCCCATCTACTCTTTGCTATGAGATAGACACAGAAGAAGAGGCATCTAGCCAGGTAACATAATAAAAAAGCACAGTCAGGGCAAGTTCTTTGGAAACAAAAGTTTCCAAAACTTGAAGTTGTTTACTGAGAAACTCACCATAGGATGTAAATCAAATGCCTTTCCCATAGATGTCCAAAGGAAAGTCTTTGCCCTCAGAGCCACCATTACTTTTCTTCAGATTTCAGAACGTATTTGGTAGCCCTGCCTTTACCTCAGGGAGCTCCTGAACACCGCCACGCTGGTGCAGGGTTTCTTCCCACGGCTGTGAGCAGGTTGAGCCAACAGCTTTCATTTTCTAACAAATAAACTAGAGAATCAGCTATAAATATACATTGACTAACTTGCATGCTTAGATAATGTGAAGTTTTGTGGAAACCCTGTTTTGATGATGGTTTCTGTACAATTAGAGTCGTTTCAGAAAAAAAAAAAGTGGTCCAGTTTTTCCTTTTCAGATAGTCTCTGATTTTTATGATCTCCTAATGACAGCATGTACAAAAGAATTTCACGTATGTTTACAAAACAAACATTTATGGTGATTGTGTAATTACAAAGTCTGCCATTAAATTAGTGTTTCACGTGGTTGTGTTTTAATTATTAACTGTGGCAGAACATAGTTAAAGCAGAAAACATGTAATTTCTATGATAATAATTGAACACAATTAGCTTCATATCTGTCTACAAACAAAATGGTATTTTCTTTTGAATTCTTCCCTTGTCTTAGTTGCATTTAGAGCAATGCAAAAGAGTCTGGCATCCTCCATTTTCACTGTTGGTGATTATACAGCACTTTATATTTTAGAATCTATTATGCTAAAAGCGTTTATTTACAACACGTCATGGTTTAATCCCAACCAGGTACCAAGGATCACGCGACCACTCACTCCCTTCCCTACCAGCACAACTGGGGAGAGAATCAGAAGGGTAAAAGCTAGAAAACTTGTGGGTTGAGATAAAGACTGTTTTAAAAGGAAAGCAAAAGTCATGCACGCAATCAAAGTAAAAGAAATAAATTTACTGCTTCCCATGGGCAGGCATCTGTTCAGCCATCTCCAGGAGAGCAGGGCCCCATCACATGCAGCATTTACATGGGAGACAAATGCCACCTCTCCAAACATCCCCTGCTTCCTCCATCTTCCCTCCTGTTGATATACTCAATATGATGTCACATAGTATGGAATACACCTTTGGTAAGTAGGGGTCAGCTGTGTCCCTTCTCAATTTCCCATGCACCCTTAGGACCCTCACCACCATGGCACTATGAAAAGCAGACACACCCTTGACTCTGTGTAAGCACTGCTCAGCAATAACAAAAACATCACTCTAAATTATCAACTCTGTGTTCAGCACAAATTCAAAACACAACCCCATACCAACCACTCTGAAGAAAATTAACTCTACCTAAGCCAAAGCCAGGAAACAAGGTTACTTGATGTAGCACAATATATTTTCATATAGATTTTGCCTCTTATTCATCCATACATAACTGATTGTATAGTAGTTTCTTTGTCCTTTTTCTGATGTACAAATGTCCTGTATGTCTACTACTGACAAAGATTCAATTTTGTACGCATGGATCCTACATAAGTTTCCTCTCTTCCTCTGCATAGTCCTAGTAATTTCAGAATACACTTCATTATTGATCCTGCCTCTACTACTATCTTTCTTCTTGTATTTTCTTTCCCATATTTTTTCACCCTTTCTATAATTTCTTTTTTATTATTGCTATTGAATTCAGTGACATGAAAGAATTTTTCAATGAAAGAATGACTCATCTTATTGAAATTTATTTAAATCTTTAATATGGATTGCTGAAGTTAAGGTATTCTAAAAAAAAAAAGTGACTAGTTCTTCTGGAAAAACTAATTTCTAAATATATTTATCTTCCTAATCAGTATGAAAATGAGGGATTTTGAATTCTTTGTTCAGTGAAAGTCTAGCAATGAAGAATTTCTTTACTGAGGGCAGTGAAAAACAGTTATCTGAAAGACACAGGTAAAAATCCAAGTTAACCTTCCTAGTCCTGGTGAAACATTTTAACTCCTCAGTCTTGTGTGCAGGAGTCTAACACTGGATTTCATTTAAGTCAGGTAATAATTTTCCTTCTTTAGCCTCACAATAGAATAGAGGGAAACGTTTCCAAACTCCTGGAAGCTGCTCCCATGGTCAGAGAGCTAGATGACAGCTGGCAAATCTTGAAAATTTTCTGACAGCTTACCTAGGTACATGAGTTGATCAGATGACAGGTGCTCCTTACAGCCCGGTACAGTCCTGTTCTTGCAGCTTCTAGGGATAGACTAGTCTCAATTTCCATGTAGGCTTTATTCCATTAGTCTAGACATCAAGACTTGATACCTGCTTTGGAAAAGCTCCTTGATGGACTGCTCAAAAAGCCCATAAGCACAATCTTCTGACCGCAAGGGGGAGGGTTTGGAGTTCATCTTGAGTGGCACATCTTAAGCAGCCCTTTGAAGGTTCACTCTGTTACCTACCTGACACTGACTACAGTCCTCTGAGATGTGTTATGCTCATATACTCTATGGCCTGACTTTTTTACCTGCTGTTAGAGATTCCTACAACCTGTTTTACCTATAAGCAAAAGAACTGAAGGACATGAAGAACGTTTTTAGCCTCACTGCCATCAGGACAGGAATCCAATGGGGGATGGAGAAGAGAGCAGGCTCCAAGGGACAACTCACAGGGCACAGGGCATGTATAGATCACTTGCATAACTGGTGTAGCTACACACACACTGCAGGTCAGAACTCCTACATCTAAAGGGGAGAGTACTAGAGTTGTCTTCACCCCAACTCATTATTTTCTTTAAAAAATATGATGCATTATAATTTGATTAGGTCACCTTTTAATTTTAATTTAATTTTAATTTTATTCAGATTCAAATGGTAAGATCAAAAGAATGGGAAAAAGAAAATGAAAGAAAATTTTGACTGAAAAAGTAATATGATGAAGACTTTCTTTCTTCATTTCAATAAGGCTCTTTACATACAACAAAGAAATCTAGAATTTCTCAGTTTAGTTCCTACCGAAAGGTAAGATAAAACTGAATCTTCTTATAAGCAAATATAATTTCTTCATGGGACTCTCACCCACTTTCTGCCATGGCTGAATTTCATCCAAATTGCTTAACACTATTTTCCTTAAATATTCATTTTTCAGGGAAGTGTTTTATATAACCTGCCGCCTTATATTATAGCTGGTGTAAAAAGTTTGTGACTGCAACCCTAAATGTTTTATCACCTGTCAGACATTTCAATGATAATAAAAAGTAAAATCCTTTAAATTAATTAGTCATGATTAGGACTTCAAGCCCATGGGCCACTTCATTATGCAAAAATTATAAGTTAGCTATTTAAATTACCATTAAATTGATTCTTATGTTAATTGATATCTCACTTACAACCCCTGTTTTTAATTTCTATAGGATCTTATTAAGGTTTAATAGAAGTAACTAAAATGTTTTAACTAACCATTCAAATAAGAAAATACACTGAAAAAATGATGATAAATAATTTTCTCAGCTTCTGATTTATGCTAAAACCAGGAATTACTTTAATAAAATGTGTCAGACATTACTCATGTAACTATATCATGTGAATAATATGGTTCAACATAGTGTGCGAATTGGTGTGATTTTCTCTCCTGCCTTTCAACATAGAAGAAAATGCCTTCTGCACATGTGTAGCAGAGATTTCTTGAGATATGCAATGGTCTGCACAGATATTGACAGGCATAACTTGGATCATGGAATGCAATAAAGCTAGTAATACAGAATACTATTAGTGGAGATGGGAATTCAAATTCATATAAGTGACATGTTAATACTTAGACAGGATTCTTTGCCTTGCCTACAGCAAAGGATCAAAATTCTTGGAAAATGTATAATTTATTTCTCAAATTAGGGTCTGCCAACACAACAGTGGAACAGACTTGTTTGTTTCTCCAAACTGTTTCACTTTCTTAGTATTCTGTTAAACCATGTTCAAGTGAGGTCAGTTTATTGACCCTTCCCTTTTGGATTTCCGATATTTGCAATGAAATCTCATCTGCTCGTTAGTTTCTGTCCAAATATTAGGTTTCTGAATAATGTAATACCATATAATAGATAGAGATATAGGGATATATCTCAGCAGTGTTACTGGAAATGGCTGTGCTGTTAGTCATTCAAAGATACTATTTCTCTCTTGGCCCTTCTCAGAGAGTTCAGAGCCCCTGTGATGAACATTACAGGCTAGATCTGGAAAGAGATAGAAGATCATCCTCTGTGTCTCAAATAACCTCAAAGTTCTGGTCATATCACTAATATCTTCAAATTTCATTCATGCTCCCAGCTGCCAGGTGGGACCCTGGAACATCTTGAGCCATGAGTTCTCTACCACAGAGGTGGATGACCTCCTCGGAAGGAAGCAAGTCCTAGAGAGCAAAGCAAAGCAGTTGGCCAGCTATCTGGGAGTGCATCTTGGAGCACACAGAAAGAGCCACATGTTTAAATATCTTCTCTGATACAGGAAGTGCAGCTTTAATATCAGCTAATTCTTTAAACTTGATACTTGATACTTCATCTGTCACACATAGATAATTAAAACTTCTAAATACACCAGAGATTATAAAAATAATAAACACAGTTAAACTCCAGAGATTTTCAACCTGACTTACAGAGAATATATTTCATCCCTCTCAGAACAGCTGTGGGAAGTTAGACCCCAAAGAGTTCTAAATCCAGAATCCTCTGAATCGCCACTGGACAGTGCAATCCATGCTGTCACCTGAAAGCATCCTACCTGGGTTATTTATTCTCAATAGACATCTTTTACTATTGGAACTTCCACCTCACATTATTGTAAGAGAAGAAAACCAAAAGAATACTTTCCTCCAAACTACTAAATAGTGGTCTTTAGGCAAAAAGAAAAGAGTGCTTCTGATGGTATCAAGGGTCAGATATTTAACAGTTAAACAAGACCTTTCATAATTTCCATTAGTCAATTAATGACAGAGAAAAAATCTTAAATTAACCTGACCAAAGTATATGTTTTAACTAGATTCCCTTAGAAACCCATTGCATTGTGTTAATAGCTTTTTCTTGAGGACTGTTGTGTGAATAAATTAATGTTACTGTCAGTAACAAGGGTTATTGGAAGACCAGGTCTGCAAAGCATCGGTAAAGTAAGATTTAAACAGAAAAGAATCAGACTCCATTATTATAGAAGTAAAATACTTGAAATAATGTTCACTTTTTACCTTTATTTGTTGTTGCTATTTTTTTCTATTCATGCTCTAAGAATATATTACAAATTATAGCAGCACCCAGAGACATCACAATAATCAAATTGGATAATCGCTAGTGTTGTAAACTGTCGTCTCTGAGTTTTAGAACTCAATAGCAAAAAACCAAAACCCAAACAAACAAAACCAAAAACCCCCCCCCCCCAAAAAAAAAACAAAAACACCTTGGCAGTCTGAAAGGTGTCATCCAGAGCTTCAAAGATTTAACTTAGGATTGATAGGAAATTTTAAAATAAATTTTCAATCACCTGTTTAGAGTTTTCCTATTAAGATTTTTTTAGTATTTACATAAGTTGAAAAGTATTGATAGGTAAATAGGGAAATTTAGCAAGGAGCTAATTCATAATATAGTTTAATTACTTTTGTCTAAAATACATAAATACTAAATAAATAATTACAAAAAATATACATATTTTAAATAAGAAAGATATTTGAGCTGGGAACAGGTTCTCAACACAGATGTATTAACGTTTCTTCTTTCTTAGCATAATCTGTCATAAAACAGTTAGTCCATAAAATATGCTTTCAAATACCTACTGCTTAATGTGCACAAAACTTTGTAAATACTTTGCTATATTTTCTTCACTAGAAATGAGGAATCTATCAGATTTTGCAGATATAGCAGCAGCAAGTCAATCACAAAAAATTATAGTAAGTGTATTGCTAGTTCAGCTTTCCAATTTTCAAAATGCAAATAGATTAATCTGAATGTTTAACATCAGTGTAGCACTTTTCAAGAGAGAAATCAAGCCTTCTTCATAGAATCTTCATTGAATTATATAGTCAGTGAAATGGATTGGAATGGACCTTAAAGATCATCTAGTTTCAACTCCCCCTCAACAGGCAAGGACATCTTTCACTAGACCAGGTTGCTCAAAGCCCATCCAGTCTAGCCTTTAACACTGCTAGAAATGGAGCATCCACAGTTTCTCTTGGCAACCTGTTCCAGTCCCTCATCACACTGACAGTAAAGAATTCCTTCCTAACACCTAATCTAAAATGACCCTCTTGCATTCTAAACCCTCACCTCATCCTATCACCACGTGCCCTTGTAAACAGTCCCTCTCCAACACTCTAGTAGCTACCTTTAGGTACTGGAAGGTGCAATAAGGTATCCCCAGAGTCTTCTCTTCTTCAGACTGAACTATCCAAATTTTCTCAGTTTCCCTTCACAGGAAAGGTGCTTCAGCCCTCTGATCATCTTCATGACTCTTCTCTGGACTCACTCCAGAGAGGAGGTCCATGTCCTCCTTATGCTGCATTCCTTAGAACTCCATATGGGGTTTCATGGGCAAGGAATAGAGGGGGAAAATTACCTTCATTGACCTGTTTGTCACGCTGCTTTTGGTGCAGCCCAGGATATGGTTGGTTTTCTGGGCTACAAGTGAACACTGATGACTTGTGTTGAGTTGTTTGTCAACTGACACCCCGAAGTCCTCTCCTTGGGGCTGATCTCAATCTATTCTCTGCCCAGCTTTTATTTGTGCTTGGGATTACCCTGACCCACATGCACTTGGCCTTGTTGAGCTTCATGAGGTTCACATAGGCCCATCGCTCAAGCCAGTCAAACTTCATCCAGATGGCATGCTTTCTCTCTGGCATGTCAGCCACACTATACAGCTTGATATCATCAGCAAACTTGCTGAGAGTGCAGTCAATCCCACTGTCCATGTCACCAACAAGATGTTAAAAAGGGCCATGATCTTGCCAGTTACCCCACAGAGGAGGGTAGGAGACTAGCTGATATTTCCCTGGGTCTTTTTTTCACTTTTTAAAAAAGGAGGTTGATTATGCTTCCCCTTTTCCAGCCAGCTGTAACTTCATTGGACTGCCACAGCTTCTTGAATATGACAGATTGTGGTCAGGAAAGGTTTCACTACCTTTATATTATGAGTGAGTAAACATTATAGAAATAAAACAAGTTGCTGGACAGTGTCATACCACTACACAGAAGAGAAGACTACTTCAAAGTGGTAACAAGTTAACATGGCTTTGGACAATAGAGTGTGTGCATTTAAAGTGGAAAACTATAACAGCTGCTACAAAGTTTAACTCAAAATAAAGTGGAACAGTCAAGTCTGGTTTTTTGTCTCTTGAAAATCACTTATATGCTTCATCGGATTGTGGGATGGAGTTGATAATCAAGAAGCCTTACTAATAGTTCTGAATAAAATGAAAGTTTTCCAGGTTGGAAGGGATCAAGTGGTCTAACCTAAATGAGACAAGATGACAATAACTAGCACCCTGTCCAGTTGCATCTTGAAAACCTTCAGTGATAGGGACCCTGCCCCAGCCCTGGGAAGATTTTTCAAGTGAATGATTGTTCTTACTGTAAAAAATTTCTTTCTTATGTCAAGATGGAACCTCTCTCCTGCTGCACTCTGCCTTCCCCCATGGCTCCTCATAGAATGAATGCCTTTGTCCTCTTGCAGCTGCCTTTAAGTCATGCCCTGAGTCTTTTCTTCTCCAGGAAGGAAAGACCTGTTTCTATCAGTCTTTCCTCATAGTGTAGATTTTCCAGCCCTTTACTCATGTTCATGATCATCCTTTAGACCCTCTCCAGTCTGTCTGCATCTTTCTTGAACTGCCATAAACTCAGCTGGACAGAGCACTCCAGGTATAGTGCTGAGTAGAGACAGATGGAGGACCATGTCTCCATCTCTGCTAGTAACGCCCCTTATGAACACAGACCAGAATCTATTTTGCCTTTGTTATTGCAGTCCACACAGCTGACTCATGTTCTGCCTGTTGTCTACCAGGCCGACCATGTTCCTTTCAATACACATATCCTAACTTGTAGGAATTGGCACTTGTCTTTGCTCATCTTCATATAGTTCTTGCTAGTCCAATCTTCCAGCCTTTCCAGGTCTCTTTGTTAAGATGGCTCTCCCTTTTCGATGTGTTCATCTCACCATCCACTTTGGTGTCATCAGTGAACTTGATGAAGGCGCTTTGAATTCCATCATCCAGATCCATTTATTAAAATATTGAACAGAATGGAGACCATTACTGGTCCCTGGAGACCTCACTTGTGACAGGGCGCCAGACTCAATAAAAAAGCCATTGATTACCACCCTCTGAATAAGACCTGTTAGCCAACTTCCCACCCATCTCACAGGCCACCTACCCAATTTGTATCTTGCCACTTTATCCAGAAGAAGGCTATGGAAAACAGTGTTGACCATTGTCTGAAAGCCCAGAGGAATTCCAGGAGAAATTCAAAGAACCAGTACTCAGATCTTGTTGTCATGAAAGGGCCCATAATTCCTAGAAAAAAAATGTTGTCTTTTATACTAGCTAGAATGACAAGTACATGTTTTTTTAAGAGTCCTTCTCCTCCACCCCACTTTCCCCATGGCTTTTGACTCACACGTACTACTGGATGTAGATTTATATGCCCGCTGTCTTTTCAAAGTCTGATCCTGCTCACATATCTGGATTAGTAGTCCCTACTCCAAGATCAAAATGATCAACATAATCCACTGGAGGTATTATACATTAAATATTTTCAAAATATTGTTCCTCTCACCTGCATACTGTTCAGTATGGGGTATGTTTTTATCCCGGCTAATTAGTCAGTCGTAGGATTACCTACTTACTATTAGTCAAAATTTATCTTAGAGAGTTCTTTAATGAAGCTATCCAGTCCATGGTGGAAAACATTTCCTCACGAATCTGCACTGGAAATGGTTTTAGGGGAAAGTATCTGTTAAAAAAATAGTGATATAGTGTCATATTTCTAATATCTAACAAACCATTGGTTCTGTGGGGTGGAGTTGGTCTTCCTCAGTGGGGAAAGATTTGCAAATGGCTTCACAGGGCAGATAATAGTTCTCAAATTGAGTTGTGACTTCGTTATACAGCATACCTTCCTTCTTTTTCCCATTCACCTGAAACAGCCATAACTAGGATTAAGTGCTGTGTGAGAATATAAAATAGAGAGACAGTTTCTAGAATTGCAGACCCTAATGCTTTGTAGGGATTTAAAGATTATAACCAACACTTTGACCTGGCAGTAGATGGGTAGCCAGGGAAAAGCATGGACTATGAGTACAGCGTACCACTCTGATAAAATGAACCATAACATTCAATACCAGATAAAGCTTGCATGGACATTGGCCTCCCAATGTTATGCCGTGTGTCAGCTCTACTCTTCGAAGATATTAATGCTGTAACATTTCCTCAGCATCTGATATGTGGGCAATTTAGTTAAATAACCTAACTTCAGCTGCCATCTCTGTGCAGATGAATCATATACATGTATCTCTAATTCTCTGTCCTGAAACTGATCTTTGTGTGGAAAAGTTAAACCTTTATATCGCTTCATAGGTGTGGCTTTCAACTCAAGTGCAACATGTTTAAGAAAAACCACTTCCCCTTCTGCCCCAGACTTTTCTCTGTTGCTGCAAGCAGCAGCACCATTCTGCCCACTACTCACATCACTCACATGGACATGACCTTTGCTTCAGATTTTCAGTTTTCATGTCCAAGCCATGGCTCAGCTCTATATAGTCTGGCATAGGGACTCTAAAAAACAACAGCTGGTGCAGGCAACCAGGGAAGCTCAAGAAAATAATGAGACAATATTGGTCTTTGTAACAACTATTTTTTAGATCCTTTCAGGAATGGCATGTTTTCAAGAGAATCCTCTCTATGCAACTTTTCAGTGATTATCTACTCTTTTACCTCAAAAAAAAAAAAGCCCTACTTGTCTTCATGTACAAGGCCCAGCCAGTGTAGTCCCCACTCAGACCTTATTCAATATCTCCTAGCAGGCCAACTTTGAAGTTTTTGTGTTTTCTTCTATGCTGGACATCCTGATTAAAAGAAGATGACTCTGAATAACTCTGAAATTGCACATTATCCTTCTTTTGTCTCCAAAACATTGTCTTTGTGACATGGTTTCCCTTTTGCTATGTTTTGCACAGTCCCAAGTACAATGCAGTCCTGGTCGAAAGCTCCAAATGCCAGGTGCTTCATCAGTATTGTACTCAGTATCAATTTCTCTTAACATTATCTGAAGTGCCTTTTCATGGATGTGACAAAACATGCAAGATTCAAGACACATGAAGATGATGGAGGAACCTTTTGTCCTTTGCAGTGGTGTCAGGCCACTGCAGCTGAGTGTTTGGGTCATTCCAAACTGATACATCAGAAAGGAGACCATAATTCATATCTCTAAAGATGATTGTGCTGAGGTTAAAAGAAAATATCTGAAGTATTTTACTGGACCATTATTTACAACAACTTCCCCCTTCACCTTCTTGCCAAGATACATTTTGATATACGTTTTGATGAAAGACTGGAAATTCTTAACATTTTTCACCTATTGGTGTGAGCTTTTTTTTGTTTGTTTGTTTTCACAAAAGGATCTGTAGGGGTATGAAAAATATTTTTAAAGTATTTACTTTACTTTTTTTCTCTGAATCCAAGATCAAAGGTGACATGTGGTAAACTAAGATCTTCATGGAGGAGCTCTGTGTACCATAGAGGAGATGGTAGGCAATGGGAGCCTTTTAACTCTAAGTCTATTGGAGATGCCCCGGTTCAATCAGAAATTAATTCAGAAAAATCTTATGGCCTGCATTATGCACAAGATCAGACTAGAGGGCCATAATAATCTCTTTTATCCTAATAATCCATGAATCTGTAAGACCTAGCACTTTTTACACTTCATTTCTTCTAAATGTCAATGTTTATTTGTAGCTGTAACATTATTTGGTGCAACATATATAGTTGGCAGGGTAAGTAAGTGTTAACACTTTGCTGAAATATTTTATTTTCCATAAAAAAAGAAAATAAATCAGAAAATGAGTCATAGATAATGTGATGAAAACTTGTTTCAGATGTCATCCCAAAAGAAGCTCTAATTTACTTCTCTTTCACTTGATCTTTTTCCTAGGATGGAAGCTTTTGTTTTTAAAATATTTTAACTGAGTCTGGGAGAGGATCTTGAGCTTTTGTATAGGGTCAGACTACAAGAAATTTCATTTAAATATCATCAGAACTTTAAATACATCTGTCACAGAGCTCTCTATTTTTGGCAGTTAGGGGCCACCTTTATTCTGTGTAATGATGATGGTTTGACTTCATTTGATTTTTCTTTTTGAGCCAAATGAATGGTGCATCTTTCTTTAATTGTGATCCTCATCAAACATTTGGCCCAGTAATAGTATGCAAATTGAACTCTTCAAAAATTAATGCTAACATTTATTAAATAATGCATCATACAATAAGTTAATTTGAAATTCTAAGTTGAACTCTCTGCTCGTAAGAGAGGATATTTTTTTCCCCGTGTCATCTTCATAAAACATCTCTTTAGTCTTTCTAAATACCTTGAATGTCATTCTTGGTTTTTGACAAATTGATCTCTACTGAGGCTATTCAAAAGAAGACACTCTGTTCCAGAGTTTTGAGATCTTCTATTTCTTGAATTCTTTCTATCCCTTCCATTTCCATCTAATTATTATTCTTGCTTTCTTAGTCCACTTAAACTACTTCAAGGATTTGTGTGTAGACGGATGGATGGATGGATGGATGGATGGATGGATGGATGGATAGATAGATAGATAGATAGATAGATAGATAGATAGATAGATAGATAGATAGATAGATAGATAGATAGATAGATAGATTAGATGATAGATAGATGATAGATAGATAGATTAGATAGATAGATTAGATAGATAGACAGACAGACAGACAGACAGACAGATAGATAGATAGATAGATAGATAGATAGATAGATAGATAGATAGATGATAGATAATAGATAGATAGATAGATAGATAGATAGATAGATAGATAGATAGATAGATGATAGATAATAGATAGATAGATAGATAGATAGATAGATAGATAGATAGATAGATAGATAGATAGATAGATAGATAGATGATAGATAATAGATAGATAGATAGATAGATAGATAGATAGATAGATAGATAGATAGATAGATAGATAGATAGATAGATGATAGATAGATAGATATGCCTGGCTTTTTTTAGTTATGGTTTTAGGGAAAGCAGTATTGGGTCCTGAAACCAGCGCACAATTTGTACATGTCTTCCTTTATTTTGATAGAAGCAAGTACAGATTTCCCTGTTTGCCTGTGTTTAACTATTCAAAATGCTCATTTGCTAGAGCCAGGTGGTTCACACTTCAGCCTGCTGTGCTCCTGCATTGAGAGAGCAACATGAAGGTCAATGTTTGAAGGGAATGCATAAAAAAATAATTAAAAAGTATATAGATTCCCTTTGACATAAATTGTCACTAGTGTGCAGGGGGTGCATTCCCAACAGTGTCAAGCAGGCCAACAAAAGTGACAATGTGTACAGACAGTGGGAGCAGAATAACTGTGTATTGGGGGCAGCCTGAGACACCTCCAGCCTGGTTTCGTCCTCCTTGCCTCATACATTCTCTCTGGGCTAAGATAACAGTAGAGCTAAGGAATGCAACCAGGAATGTGGTGATGTGAGCTGAAGTTTTGTTTCTGACTTGTGCTGAGGTTTGGCTCCATTCGGAGCAGGTACTGGTTCTTTGGGCTGCAGCTGGGTGTGCCTTGGCTATCTCACTCGCTGTCATGCTGCTTTCAGAGGCTAAGTCTACCCACTTTTTAGCCTGATGCACTTCTCCACTGAGGCGGTACTTTTGTCTCTTCTGTTTGTATTGACTAGAAATCATTTTAACAGTTCAAAAGGCTACTACTTTATGAGTGGAAAAATGTGATCTATTTGAGTGTGATGGGCTCCTATGTGAGCACAAATGATTTGGCAAATTTTGAAAAGAGAACATGTGGCCTGAATAATCAACAAGAGGAATTCATAAAGGTTTGGCTTGGCTTGCCTAATTTTTTTCTCTGATTTGTCTGTTCTTATAACTGCCACCTGTTCTTTTGTTTGCCTGTAGATCTGCAGTTTTTGGAAAGTAGAAGTGACATAATGATAGTTTAACTTGACTTTCTGCATAAAATAGAACCTATAATTTCACTGCTTCCAATGCTTTTGCAATAAAGTATAACCTTTAGAAAGATATCAAATGTAGCAATGCAGGTGATGTCTATCACCTCCTTAGGTAAAAACTTCTTATAGATGATTGTTTCCAGTGTTTAGAGCATTATACCAATTCCACTTGGAGTTTGTCTGGCTTTACCTGCCATATTCTGGATTTTTTTTTCAGTCTTTGAATTAAGTACTTACTTATAGTCTCTGATCAAGTTACTTCTTTTGTGAGTTTTTTTATAAACTAAAGAAATAAAGCTTTATATCTCTCTACAATTAAGGCCAGATCTACATTGTTAGTCATTCCTGTGGCCCTTTACCAAATTCCTTGCAATTCATCGAGGTTTGATGTTCCAGTACACTAAGTCTATACCACATTAGTTCTAAGAATATTCACATATATAGGTGAGTTTATATTATCAATCTTGTTCCAGAGTAAAAAATGCAATTCAACTTCAGCCTCAAATTCAGTGATGCGAAAAACTTCTGTACTTTTTTTCATATGGGGAAAAGCTGTATCATATTACTCAAGTTTTCTACTTTTAATTACAATTTCTGCTGAAAATTACTTGCAATTAAACAAATTAAATTGAGCAATGTTAGCAACAATAGATGAACAAAGATGGTTGAATCATACAGGGAATAATTAAAATCTGCTTTCCACAAGAAAGGATCGGTTTTCAAAGATAACAGGTGAGGTAGTGCAGAATGATCTTTGAGCTTCCTTGGGCATACTGCTACATGAAACCATACAGGTCATGGCAGTTCTTTGGAGATTTGTTTTGAGATTCATTTTCATTTCTAATCCAGTGCATGAGAGTGAGGAGGTCAAATGAATTGAAACAAACCCATGTTTCTATGGAACTGTTTACTGTGAAACTCCACCTGCTACAGAGGAAGAAATAGCTTTGATTTTAATCACTTTTAATCAAATCACTTAGTCAAACCTCTCCATCTTCAAAATGAATCCTGCTGAGGGAGCATGTGAGCCCACAGCATCACAAAGAAAAGTGTCAATCTAGTTGGAAAATGCTTCCTATAATTTTTACAGAATTGCATACTGTTTTGATTTACAGCAGTATAGACATATTTACTTTTGCACAGTGTGTGTGTCCATGGTATAATCATGATATGCAATTCTTTACTTGGCAGTAGTAAAGAATGTGTCCCATCAGTCTTAAACCTTTAGCAGCAAAACACTTGGGGGTGGTAAGCTGAAGTCCAGTCCACACATGCGATGTACATTCACTCTCAAATTTAACTCTTATATAATCTGATAAAGTTACTGATGTCAACTAATGCTTTCTCACTGACAAAAAGTTGCAGTTTTGGGAGCTAGAACTCCTTTGTCTTGATTCCAGGAGACAGTGCATAACCTGCTGAGTGATTTAAGTACCTTCTTTTTCCATCTCCCTCTTCTTCATCACAGAAACTGCAATAAATTGCAACTTCCTCTACAAGTCCTGCCTTGCATTAGATTTCCATTCTCTTTCTTTTCTTTCTTTCTTTCTTTCTTTCTTTCTTTCTTTCTTTCTTTCTTTCTTTCTTTCTTTCTTTCTTTCTTTCTTTCTTTCTTTCTTTCTTTCTTTCTTTCTTTCTTTCTTTCTTTCTTTCTTTCTTTCTTTCTTTCTTTCTTTCTTTCTTTCTTTCTTTCTTTCTTTCTTTCTTTCTTTCTTTCTTTCTTTCTTTCTTTCTTTCTTTCTTTCTTTCTTTCTTTCTTTCTTTCTTTCTTTCTTTCTTTCTTTCTTTCTTTCTTTCTTTCTTTCTTTCTTTCTTTCTTTCTTTCTTTCTTTCTTTCTTTCTTTCTTTCTTTCTTTCTTTCTTTCTTTCTTTCTTTCTTTCTTTCTTTCTTTCTTTCTTTCTTTCTTTCTTTCTTTCTTTCTTTCTTTCTTTCTTTCTTTCTTTCTTTCTTTCTTTCTTTCTTTCTTTCTTTCTTTCTTTCTTTCTTTCTTTCTTTCTTTCTTTCTTTCTTTCTTTCTTTCTTTCTTTCTTTCTTTCTTTCTTTCTTTCTTTCTTTCTTTCTTTCTTTCTTTCTTTCTTTCTTTCTTTCTTTCTTTCTTTCTTTCTTTCTTTCTTTCTTTCTTTCTTTCTTTCTTTCTTTCTTTCTTTCTTTCTT
>VXBA01004279.1:68295-152819 GCA_013399895.1 Serilophus lunatus
TCTCTCTCTCTTTCTCTCTCTCTCTCTCTCTTTCTCTCTCTCTTTCTCTCTCTCTCTCTCATTCTCTTTGTCTTTCTCATTCTCTCTTTCTCTCTTCAAAATTATTGTGTTTTTATTATTGCTATTGTTGACAAAAATCCACCCTACTCTTTGCATATGTGTGACATAGTATAAGTTGGCATTGTTTGTCTTCTGTTGCAGACTTAGAATATTTCTTTAGTTTGGTAAGAAATAACATAGATTTTGGTTTTAAATGTTGGTTATGCGTCTGCTAGCTTTTCCTGTAGTGCAGTAGTAAATTCTTCCTCTCACACTGAGGGGTAACCATGTTCTACATTTCATGTTTTAATAAATATGTAATTAAAAGTACTTGTTATCCTGCAATGTATTTCTGTAGTAGACCTTACTACTTCCATAGCATACAGTATATAATGAGTGTGTGGTTACTTTAGATATGATATAGGACTCCTTTATATGAATATGAATTACGTCCATGCAATTTTTTTGTATATCTATCTGTTCTTACGTGGCACAATTTGCTTTATTTTCCTTGGGGCACAGTTTGAGCTCAGTTACCACCTCTGATTTTTGTGTGGATAATAAAATATTTATAGTTTTCAAAATTAGGTGCTGAGACAGTGATTAGTGTGGTATGAATGAGTGACTGGATAGATAAGGGCATGACATTTTGCACATGCATTACCACATACAGAATTTATGCACACAAAATCCCAATTTGTGTGTATGTACATGCTTGTGATTCCAATTCAGCAGTTGCTTTCTTCCCACCCATGACATTTCTTCTGCAGTTTTACCTGGCCACTGCATTCTCTGTTTGGAAGACATTTGGCCACTGCAGATCTGCTGTGCAGGATGCACCTGGGACACAATTCAGGGAGGCTACGATTTTTTTCAGTCTCTATTCTGATTAGTGTGATTACATTCATGCAATTTTCTGTGTGCTTCTTTCTTAGGTGAATAATACCTTAAAAGCCAACAGACCCTGAGGAGCCTGTGGCACTGCAGAAGTGCCTTTGACCAGATCCCTTTGTCAAAATACCTTCTCCCCTCCCCACATCCTATATCGTACTCGTAGAGGTTATCTTTAACTGTTGACAATTTTAGTGTCTTATAGAACACTTATAGATAGATGTTTTGGAGACAGCTCAGGTCAGAGGTGTTATATTAAGGTCAAGAAACCTTGAGAGCCACACATCTCTACCAATGAAATCTTAGGATGTGACCCTACTTTCTATTCCTTGTAGACATAGTACTGAATTTAGTTCTTGCCTGCTTCCCTTGCTCAGTTCAAATCTGTTTATTTAGAAGGCCCACAAAATCAGACACTGCTTTACATAACCCATCATATCAGAAAGGTGTTAGCTTCCTCATTTCCCAAAGATATTAGATGCAGGCTTCTTTCTGCCAGGAAGTACCCTGTTTTGCATTGGGTTTGATCATGTAAGCAAGTTGTCTGCCTGCACAGAGCCCTTGAGAATATAACCAGATACTAGGATAATTCACTAGTCTGTTCAGTATTTTTCTAATAGAAACATAATTTCATAATATTATGTCCTTGAAAATGGCTTGTTTGGTTTTTGGGGTTTTTTTGTCAACAAACTTCTATGAAAACCTGTGTCTTAACAATTACGAAGAAATTACAGGTGATCCTAGCACACTGTGAGTCTTTGAAAAGAGTAGATAATGCAGCCAAAAAAATGATCACATGATATTGACCCAAATGACTTGTATGTTTGCATGTTACTTTAAAACTAAAGTGGTGCTATCATAAAGTATCCCAGCTATTGCTGCTCATGATTCCTCTTCTAGTATCCTCTTTTTCTTCATGCTCAAATTCATTGTTTCTTCCCTTCCCAGAAGTAATAGAAGCCGTCATTCCTGTGGGATATACATGTAATATAACAAACTAGCTGTTAGCAACGTGATTAGCTGAAGCTGGATTTATTTTTCCAACCAAGCTGAGAATATTTGGAATGGTGAAGCAGCATTGATCAGACAGTGTGTTTTGCTATTGGATATCTAATTTAATATTGGTTAAATTTGATCAACAATTCAAGAGTTTAGGGTCACATTATTAATAGAAAACATCAATCCTTTGGATAATTCAATTAAAAAACATCAATAAAAATCTAATTTCAAAAGTCACTAGTATACCAATATACCATATCCGACAGACAGAAACTGCTCAGCCACCATTGAATCATTGCCTGTTTTAATAAGTATTCAGAAATTATACTGAGACTTCAAAAGAAATTGTAAGGAATTGTTAGCAGGTTTATTAATGTTTTATGTTTTATTAAAAGTTTGGGTGTACATTTCACAATGAGCAACATCAAAAATCAGACTTTCTGCCTGTAATTTTGCTTCCTCCTGTCTTTCTGCCTTTGGGATTCGCTCTTTTCCTTTCATCAGCTGCCATTTTCAGCAGCATGCAGTAATTTCATGGCTCATTGCAAGCGCTGAAAACCTTTGAAACCACAAATGCTAACCTACCTGGCCTGCAGCCATTTAGGAAGAGATTAATTTAGCAAACAGAAGCAAAACACTTTCTACTTCTAGCCTGTGCATAATTTCACTTCTATCTATATTTATTTTACAGTGAGCAGCGTAATGACAATTTCAGTAATTGCAACTCTGTAAAAATTTTCCTACCTAGCTTATCTCACTATCACAAGACTGTGAGTCAGTCAGATTAGAAAAAGTACAGCATGTGAAACTGCATTGGTTGCCTTCCAAAAAATATGTGCCCTATATAAAACTTAAGTGATGCTTTGCACTTATTTGTATACTTATCTACAGGACAATGGATTCTCCACGATGTTTGCTTGAGATGTGTGTGCCCTTTTAATGCACTGTGATTTATGGGTTCTTTTCCCATACAAAAAAGATCAGCAACACTAGTAGGCTGCAAGTGCCAGCCCATTTCTGCAGACTTAGTTACAAATGGCTGTTATGGTGCTGTCAAGCGATTTGAACAGAACTGAAAGTCCATCTGGGGCAAATCTAAGCTATCATGCTTGGAATGAATTCAAATTCAAAATTAGCCTACAAACTGTTAGCTGAAAAAAAGTTCAAAGTGCTTTATTGTTTCTAATTTGACTGAAAGATAAAATTCTCTAAGTAAACACAGAAACTTTTCTTCTAATCCAATTTTTATTTTATTTGACCATCATATTCAGAAGAATATACATAATGCTAATCTTATAAATATTTCTACAGGAAGATAGAAATTGCTTGGTTATCCTGTTTTCCTGTGATTTCTCTCAGTGCTGAATATCCTACTTATTACCTAGTTTGTTGAGCACCAAGGTTCCCACGTTTATCCTCTGACAAATGTAAAGGTTACAACAGTTGAACCCAAAGCCTTTGTTGCCATGTGCCGTGTAAAAAAACCCCAAAACAACAACCAAAAAAACCCCCCAACAAAACAAAACAAAACAAAACAAAAAGAAACAACAGAGTTGTTACAACAGCATTTTCAGATAAACAGGAGGAAAAAGATTTCTTTATAATTTCCATGTCTGCCTTGATAGCTAGCACGATGCCCTCAGGTATGATGAATCCCTAAGGTATCTCACAGCTCCTGACTTCTATATTGGTATCCTGGCACTGGTAGCAGAGCAATCTGGTGCCACTTTCTGGCGGTCATTGCTCTGGGCTGAGCTGGTTGGAAGAGCCTTCAGTGACCTTGAATGACCTTGTGGATGGCAGTCACTGGGTAATAATTTTGACTCCAGGATTATGCAGTGGTACTTTTTGCCATGAGGAGCTGCTAGAAAATTGCTGCCAATGACATGGAAGGAGATGGAGTCAAAGGGAGAGAGTGAGGTCCCCAGCACGGGAGATGAAATGATTTAAAGTGCACGGTTTTCCAAATTTTTACATGAGAGTAGTGAAAGAGCAGTTGAATATCGTTGTTAGCTTGCTTTGCTGCAGTTCAGATAGTTTTAGATCAGCAAAAGGAAAGTGTACAGCATTAAACTTGTTTATGCAGTGTTTTTATAATAGCTAATTCATTTAAGCATACAGATACACAGACGGCAGTGGGATGACTGGCCAACCCACACAGATGTACACCTCCAATCTGGCATCCCATAACATTCATAAAATATGTCAACACAGCCTGGATTTCTTCCATAGTTTATGTTAAACTATTGGTGTTCATACCATAAAAGCAAAATATTTCATGTTGTTAAAATTTGCGTCCCTAGTAAATAAACAGAAAAACTAAACTAACCACATTCCCTCTAAACTAACCACATTCCCTCTAAATGCACAAACCATGCACAGCAGCATTGAAGCAATATGTACTGTTTGTACTTTTAGTAACATTGGAGAAATTACCATTTGTAGAGCTGTTTATCATGCAGGAAAGTGGTAATACGGACGTTCCTGTGTTTTATTAGCATTTCATGTTTAGCGGTAATATCCCTAGCACAGTGCCCTCTCGTTACTACATTCCCAGTACATGACACTACACATCAGAGCAAGCAGAGAGGATAAGGATGAAGCAAGGGACATGACCCTGTGCAAGGAGTCCCACTGCCTAGTCATGCCCCTGTATTGCTCCCCCTAGACTTGCATTGCCCCCAGCTGCAAGCATCAGCAGTTGGCATAAACCACCTTTGTTTGGCACGGAATGTCCTTGAGCAGTGGGAAGGCAACAGCTTTGCTGAATATGAGTAAGTGCAGATGCTCTAGCGCAGGATAAAGGCCAAGAATGAGTCTGGTGTTTAGGGTGTAGGAATAAAAGCTGAATCCTATTTTTAGATCAGAATTCATCTAAAACCCTGAATGTAAAATGTGTTCACAGACAGAGTCCTCATGAACCACTGAGCACTTGAGAAGTCTTTGCATCACACTGTTACAGTGCTTATTCCCCTGATACGACAGCAGAGATATCCCACCTTCCTTCAGCAGGGGTATCCCACTTCTGCTTTTCAGGAGACCGTGGTGGTCTCAGCAGATGCAGATAGATAAGAAGCTTTTCTTTTTGGGCAGCATAGTTAATGTTTCCCTTTCTAAAAAGGAGAAACTAAAAAGGTAATTGCAGAGTGATAATCGGTGACTGTTGTTTGGGGTCTTTGACTCCTTGGTGCTTGCCAAGGTTTGCTTTTGACTTGTGTACAGTAGATGCTTTCTGCACATTTTTCTCGACATCTTTTCCAAGTTTCCTAAGCATGGCTGCTTCAAATGTTGCAGCTCCATGCACCTCTAATATTTATATATTGTTATTCAATGATGAAATTTTTTTTAATATTTATATTTAGATTGTTAAATTATGTCCCTAATAAATTATGTCTCTAATATCTAACCATACAAAGTAAAATAGATTAATGTAGTACCATGAAACACCATAGAATATTAATATATAGTAAAATAGATCTGTTACTGCTATGTTTAAAGAATAATATTCCCCATTAACACATATGTCTGCATTTCAATAATTCTAGAGCTATGACACAGATCAATCAAGTAAGAATACATGGTAAACAAGCTATGATTTTGCTCAGAATGTACAATGTAAAATACTTAGTGAAATTAGTGAGTGCTGTCTGCAGAGGCACTGTAGGATCAGGCAGATACTCAGGTGTACCCTCAGCTTTCCTTGAATAGCAAACATGCCCATCAAGATACAGGACTAGTGTGGAGGGAAGAAAGAAGTACTTGATCATTAATGCACAAACGCAAAAAATACACTGCTGTTAGACCTGCAGAAGTCAGTAAAACCACTTGCTGCTTGGAGAGGATTGACTTCAAGCGCTACCATCTAATTAAATAGGTATATTTCTAAGGCCTGAGCTCTGGAAAGCATTCCTATTCAAGAGAGAGTTTAAGCATATATTTAATTGCAGAATGAGGTTTCTAGGAGGTATTAGTATGTCTTGTCAAAAAGTACATTTAGCAGACAAGAATTAAAACTTGTTTCACAATCAAGACTGATGACAGTTTGCTATAGGTTATTCAATTGCCAGATTTCATTGCTTCATTTGAAACTGAGGTTTGTTTTTTTTCTGTTAGGTGGTACAAAACACTGTTATAAACAAATAAATTGTTCTTTTTGATTAACAGATGGCTTGAGACTAGCTAAAAAAATATTATTTTCAAAATTAATGGAAAAGCATTTCATGTTGAAATTTTCTATGCTGCGTTTATCCAAGGGAAAATTTATTAAAATGAAATTATAAACTTGTGAAAAACAAGATTTATAATGGACACATGGATGCAGCCATAACTATAACCATGCCATCTATGCTGCTATTATTTACTATGGTAACATTATAAGAAAAAAACTACATTGTTTGGGCCATTATCCTTACAGTTTTCCTTTCAATACAAATCATTATATTTATTATCTGTCTTCTTGTATAGAGGGTATGGAAAAGGGCAATGAAAGCAGAAAAAGCCTCCTTTTCAAAAGGAAATTGGACCTATTTCTAATTCTTCTTTATCAAATAGAGGGAATGCAGACTTTTTTGTGAAAAATTGTTTCATGTAAGATAAAAGTACACATTATTGGTGAGAAAATTACACACTTTTCCTTACATCTTGAAGATTCTTGGGAGATACTGCCGGTTTTCCTGAGAGATTTTTACCTTACTCACAAATGCCTTTCCTTACAGGCTTCAAAGAGCAGGTGCTGGGGCTCTGAGTACTTATTTGGGAATACACTGCATAATTCAGCTATTGTGACTTGAAGAGACATCTTAGCAATGTAGTATCTTAGAATGAATATTGCACAGAGTACGGGAAAAAAAAGGATGTTTTTAGAAACAAGTCGTTCTAACTTACAGGGTGAAGAAAAGCAAAACTGAATTTGTGTTTGTTTTTCTCTTTCGTGACTTCTTCCCTACTCTGTGTCTGGACAAACTATGAATCTCAACACAATTATTCCTACCTCCTTGGAAATCATCATAAACATACCTGTATTTCTATGTATTGCAGGAGTTATTGACAGTAGTCCAGTAGGCAGTCAAAAACTTATGGACACAGAGCACCAATGCCTGGCTTACACAATCACGTTTATAACTATGATTATTAAATATGTGCCAGTTTTTCTACTCTTTCAAGCTGTAAAAAGGCTATGGTAAAAGTTAACCCTATCTTATCTATTGGAAAAGATATATGTTCTGAAAACCTTCAATATAAAACACGAAAAATGTCTGAAAATTTTATTTAGGCAGTATTCTGTGACTGTTCACATATCACTAATCTGGGATGAAATGTCAATGTGTATGGAATGTCTTTCTTTTTTCTTCTGAAACATCCATTTGACTTAGACATGAGTTTAATCTAGCACAATATGATTAATCCATATTTATAGTAACTTTTTACTGTGTTCTCTTTATCTCTGTAAGATACTGTGCATTAAAAACATGGCTGGGAAGTATAGTGAGCCAATATTAATACCGATGGTTTAATTCTATTATCTGCATGACAACTATGCTTAATTCAGTAAACATTCCTGACATTGTAAACATGGCCAGTATAGCTGTTAATACAAAGTAGGCAAATTGATTGACAAATAATATGTTTAGAGATACAGGTCTCTTAGAGACTGTGGATCAGTTGTTTACTGATAACTGGCAGGATGCTATAACTTGATTTTTACCAGTTAAACTAAAGCACAAAAAAGCCACCTAATAACTGCTGCAAGATGAGACAATATTCCTGGGGTTTTTTGTCAGACTATGCTGCCGGTTTAGAAGTATCAGCATTGCACAAGAAAGCTGTGCCACAACTGGAAAATGAGAATGCTGCTAAGACACGGTCATATTTCTAAAGTTACAACACCCAAAGTGCTTCACAGCACTTCATGCCTGCTTATGACAATTAAAAATCACTTTATTTATTAGGAAAGTAGACATTAAAACTAAGAGTTAATTCAAATGGATTTTATTTTAGATTACCTATTGTTATCTCAGAGTGTGTCAATATTACGTGCTTCAAAAGAATGGATAGGAAATGTTTATCAGTAGACAATGAAGGCAAATAGACTGTTTATGACAGTATAGGGAATACATTTCTTGGCAAGATTTTGAAGTGCAGTCAGGAGGGTCATTCCTGTGGCTGCTTTTGTTGACATTCATCATAACTGAAAATCTAGATTGTAAAATACGTAGTGTTTTTGTACCAAGTCATTCTCTAGGTACAGCATACCGTGTTTGTATTGGACTTTGACAACACAGTCACAAAAGATAGGATGTTCAAATACTGCATATGCCACTGCTGCTTCTATTTCAATATTTCTTGAATTGCTCATTGCCATTTACAAGTCACTACCAAGCAAAATTGGTTCCTCTCAAATTTTTGAGTATAGCTGAATATATTTTTTCAGCATTCATGATCTCCTCCTATTATTGACATTCAGATTTAGAATCAAATTTTAAAAACAAATAAACAAAGTAAAGATTTTTTTATATATTTAAAAATGCCACACAACATAAAAGGATATTAATATTTCAGTTTGAATTTATTTGTGAATTCTCAGTTAGGTTTTGCTAAACTATAGTCTTAGTGCATTAATTTTATCACATCACAAATCCAATGTCAGGCAAGGTAAAATCACGTAATTGATATGATCGAGGAATATTGCCTTTGTGAGGATTATAGGAATATAGCTTGTTTCATAAAAATATTGCATTCTGTATCACCCATTTTGCATGTTAATGCCTCATTAGTAGGACAGAGAATTCCAGATTTTACAAGGTCTATAAAAATTGGTGAACAATAGACAGTGAAAAGAAGCCTGGAAAAGTAAAAACCTCATCACTACCCAGACCCTTTATTTCAGTTATTTCAGCAATGCACTGGAATCTTTACTAGTCACCAAAAGTAATAGTCTCAATGTGTGCAACCATTGCAGATAGTACAACACATTTATTACTCAAGTTATTAGTGGTATTGTATTTATAAGACTTACAAATGACATTTCCTTTATTTACTAAAACTTACATTGCTGTTTCGCTCTACCCTGAGTTTGCCCTAAGGAACCTGTTAATGATATTTATCTTTTCCACTTTAAGTAGTCACTTCTCCTGTTTCAGAACAGGCTGGCTTTGTTCAGCTGCTTAGTTGCTGAGCCCCACATTAAGCAATGGTAGCACAGCCTCCTACCATGCTCCATCCTTCTACAAAATAAGTGTGCACAGACGTGTAACCATATGCAAGATTTAGACTAGGTAGAGCACACTTATGCATAGATTCATCACTGGTTGAAAGTGGATAAAAAATAATGGCTGTTCTGATTTGGCATCATCTCTTACCTACTTCACACTCAGCAGTGCGAGTTCACAGCTGGTTCAGAGCAAAACAAATTCAGGCATTACCGGCACAGATACATTTTTACAGAACAAAGTACTGTCAGCACGCCACACTCTCCATGCTGATTAATGTGCACATTCAATACAAATCAGGATGGTTCTTCAAAAAGCTCAGTTCATGTAATTGACGCCAAATTTCAGGAATTGCTGATTGGTGAGGTGATTTCAAAAATGTGGCACTTTACACAGAGTGGTGCCTTGCTGCTTTAATGTCATACAAGGTGTCAGAGACTTTTTTATGCAGATCTGTTGTTTGAAGGTGCAGTCTTAAGATGCATATGGATGAGGAGGGCGATGAGGAGGGCATCATCACTACTCTCATATGTGCTTTAATAACAAAAACGAATTATTTAAATATCACAGCAGTTCTGTGAAGCAGGTAGCAACACACTAGTCTGAAAGATCAGAAAATTTGGAGTAAGAAACCAATTGTGATAGAAGAAGAGTAAATATCTTTGTCTTCTGATTTGAAGTCTAAAATGCAGAGAGGAAATATGAGATGATCCACTCAAACTCTTCAGTGACATTAATGAAATCCAAGAAAGTGCGACTCACCAGGTAACAAGCCAGGAGACAGAAGCTGGAAGTTCATGATAGGACAGGGAAACTATGCTAACTGAACAAATATGCAAAGGAAACTGCAAGTTACACAGCCAGAGGCCTATTTCATACAGACTTCTTTTTTTGTCCTCCTGGTCTAGCCACAAGACCATGCGCCTTTTCTCTATTTGTTAGAAGCATTAGCCTTTTAATCAAATTTATGTAAATGAAAAATTCAGAAATATAAAAAATGTAAATAGAAAATAAAAATTTTTGATGAAAGTTTCTGGAACAGGAATCCAATCAAAATATTTATGTATAAAAAGCTACCTAAGAATTTGTGATAAAGTTAGTGTATTGAGTGAAAAGTAATTTTTGAACAGTAGACAAAATCCTTTGTAATATTATATTCAGATACAATGCAGATGAAGAAATACATTTTTAAATGAGTCTAAGTGTAAATAAACCCTCAATCTACCCTTTAATTTGGCTAAATCATAGAAGAAAGCAGCTTTGTTCTACTACATTTCAAAGAGTATTAAAGATGCTTGGAGCTGCACATACATGAAAACCCCACCTTCTTCATTGCTCTCAACATTGAAAGCCATTATATTCACTAAAAAGAACTTGGCACTAAAATATCTGAAGATTAAAAGTATTCGGAGATGTTTAAATCATCAGCCTTTACTGATAGGTACTTCAAGAGAAATCACCTAACATTTAGATCAGATACCCACCATCCAATCTGAAAGAAAGATATTAAAGTTGTTCCCGCTCTCCTTTGTAAGTTTGCCAGATTCTCACATGGTATGGTGCATCATGTTGGCATACAGCATGATGCTGCATAAACAACAGGACTGTATTGTACATCATCAGAAATATGTGAAAATTCATTTGGATCTGCCACCAGTTATCAATTTTGACAAGGAATGTATCTGGTCTGGCTTAATTAGAGAGGATGAAAGCAGGGCACACAGGTCAGCCTCCCTGGTGCTTGCACACCAGTAGAAGCTGTGCTCTGCTGCAGACATTTTACCCATAAAACATTTCACTTCCCCCTTCGGTCTCATTAGCCATATCTGATACAACACCAGTAGTCGCAGGTTGCAGAGTGACTTCAAAAAGGATATTCAGGTTTTCCAGGTCAGCCAGAGGAATATGTTCGTCTTTCCCCTTTCCCAGTATCAGAGATGGGATTTTTCTGGCTTCAGTGGTGTAACTCCTGATTCAGAACCACTCAAAAGAGAGTAAATTCAAAATTCTGAGAAAGGTTTGTCAACTCAGAAACTTGGTTTTATTCTGTTTTGTACCTAAGATATGGACTTCTGTGTGTGATTTTTGCATATTTGTGAGGGGTAAATGGATATGTTTATACATGCCCATATATATATGTATATGCGTGTGTGTGTGTTGTTATACAGATCAGCATTACAATACATTTCATACAGAAACATCCTCTAACTGTTATGAAAAAACAAATCTTTCCTCTCCTTACTTTATTCATTTATTTTAAGGCTGGGTTTGTTTTTTTTATTTTTTTCATTAATTTTAAAAACTGCAAGGAGATGTAAAAAAATTCTTTTAAATTTTCTTATGTCCTTAATTTCATACTGTTTCCAGTGTTGCATTTCACAAAGTAATTGTGTTACTACCAGCCCACCCACACAGTTTGTGACCTGCTCTTTTACTGGTCTAAAGGTGACTTTCATTTTCATGTTGACTTTATTCTGTGCCCATTTGGAGGTTCATTCAGTGAAATAAAATTGCCTTGCAATTATTTCTACTTAGAGAAATATGACAGCTAGAATTTTTATGTTAATTAATCTTTGTGGGTTTTTTATTATTGTGAGGCTGCCTATCATAAATTTCCTTGCAATCCAGTTTTAATGCATTCTATAAATTATTGTGATTTCTTCCAGGCCCATCATCCCTTGCAAATAGTTAACTTTGCACAGATTTCTGTTGTTTGTTGTAGTACCACCATATATGTAATTCAGCAGAAATGTTTTGCATCTCTGAAAATACACTATTAGGAAAGTTACTCATCAGAAATGAGCCTATGGTAAGAGCATAATCTTGTTATGAGTGTTTGTAAATTCAAATGCATTTTAAAAAGCTAAAAAATAACATCTAATCCAGTGTATACTGGACAGAAGGAAACAAAGAGGACATTACATTTCTTCATGTTTTGCTGGCTCAGTGAAATTAGGAAGCCACTGTTTCCTCACCTGCATGCCCAGTTAAGGGCCATCTGTTTCCTGTTTAAATGTAGTATCTTATACAGTTTTTCCAAAACCTCTTGCATTAATCAACATAATCCCAATAAACAGGAGCACCAAATCTTACTTATCTTTCTTAATCAAGAAAGTGTTTTGGTAGTTGCAACTTGAATGCATTTTAGCTTTACTGCAGTGCTTTGTTTAAACCAACATTCACTTTTGTTCTCTGCATTTTAAAAAATTCTCATCTAGTTCTAGAATAATTTTCCAAGATTTCTGCACAGTCTGAATTCCTTTTCATTACTGTGGTTTAAACCAATATGTTGATTTTTTTCACTAGTGGTTTTAATCTGAGTGTGGTGTCATGTGCTGGACTTAAACATCTTCATGAATGTTATCATAAATTTAATACTGAGTTAAAGATAATAAGGTCAAATGTATCCTTGATGTTATAGTTTGCTTTGATAAAGGTAACAAATAATGAACACAGCTGAGTCTCCTTATTATCACGTTTTAGTTTTACAGGAAATCATTGGTGGATGGATATTCCTGGTAGGAAGAATCAATGAGCCAAATTGGTTACTTGGATTGAGGTGAGATTTACACAGAGAAATAATACCTTTTATTATATCAAATAATTACACTATTACGATGCCACCACAATGAATGCAGACACTATAAATATCAGGCATCATCTTTAGAAAATATTCTTTGATAAAGTATCAGTATCATGCATATCAGGATACATTTTTATTTAATTTTAAATAAAAATGAAGATTAATGAATATATGTAAAAAGTAAAGAACAAAAGTAGCTTATAAAAATGACTGAGTGAAGTATTTCATTTCATAAATACCTGCACATACACACAAAGAAAGGCTTTGCAAGAACTTCATTAAGGTTTTCAGAATAAGCCACTCAAATACTAGAAAAGATGCCTTGGGCATCATTGATCTGGCTCCTTTTGCATTCATTCTGGTACAACTCTTAACTGCATGGCTAACGTCTAGCTGTTCACAAAGCCCTGCCTCATCCATTGTAACTGATGGACAACCTCTACTTCACAAGCTTTTGTTCTGTGTTTTGTTGTCTCTTCATTGCTCAGTCTGTGAGACTGTATTTATTGCACACTTTTTAGGCCTTCTCAGGAGAAAGTCAGTTATTTCTGCGTTCATCTCCAGTGCTCATAGTAGGATAGCTGTAAGAGCACTGGGGAGAGCCGTGCAACTGCTGCAGTGGCATAAGATGGAGATACGACACCCACAAGTGCACGCCATGCAGAGCCTTCCACAAATCCTGCTCTGCCAGCAGTGCATCTGAGTGTTCTGCCATTTTTTTTTCTCAAAAAGTAGAGTTTGTTTTCAATTAGTCTCAATAAGTGGATAGTTATGGTGCTGTTATTATTTCCAGGCTAAAGATGAGACAAATTTTGATGATGATAATAATAGACATCTTGTTCTATTTTTGGACTCTCAACCAGATGTACTAGGATATGATTTTTTTGAGTCCTTCAGAGGACTCTATGGCATTCCTGCACACATACAAATTCTCTTTCATTTTGATCAGACATAAAGGTTTTTGTTTACCATTTCCATTAGTCAAACATCCCAGTTTGAAACTAGGACCCAGGAAATTAATAAAATATAGTTATTGACATCTTGTTAAAATTCTGGTTTACGTGATTGTAATCTTGCTACTTTATGCAATACATTTTCCTTTAGTCCAACTTGTTTCTCTGTAGTCCTAATCATACAGTCATAGAATGGTCTGGGTTAGAAAGGATGCTAAAGATCATCTAGTTCATCCCTCCTTCTATGGGCAGAGCACCTTCCACTAGACCAGGTTGCTCAAAGCCCCACTCAACCTGGCCTTGAACAGTTCCAGGGATGGGGCACCCAGAACTTTTCTTGACAACCTGTTCCAGTGCCTCTCTACCCTCACAGTAATGATTTTGTTCCTAATATCTACTGTAATTTCATTTCCATTCCACATACAGACATCTGACCTTTCTTATCTTAAGTCTGGCAAGTCACTTGGTGCCATTGTTTTGCCCTAAGATCTGTGCTCAAGTCCATGACATCACTGATCCCATGAAAGGTTGGATGCAGTTACTTGTGACATCCCTGACATGCTCCATGAAGCTTATATCCTGCAGAACAGCAACGCATGCAGTTCACAGCAAGAACTGGGGCAAATTTTGTAGAAGAATTATTCTGCACAGTTCTCTCCAGACCTGGGACCAGCAAATTTATGCTGACTCTACATTTGTAAGATGGGGACTTATTCCCACATCAGTTCTAGCCTCCTATCTTGGTGACTGTGAGATTCCAGATGGAGAGCAGACCATGGAGGAAAACAAAGAGATCAGGTGGCCTGCTTGCCCATCTTCACCACCTACACAGGCATATATTACCACTTAAGTGGTGTGACTTTCAACAGCAAATCAAGCTGAGACAGCAGGCAGCCTTATGCAGGCCAGCTTTATCTTGCCTGTAAGCTGGATACAAAGGTTACTTAGTCCAAGAGACAGTCCATGCCTCAGTGCAAAGAAAATGTGACATTCTTTACAGCAGTTATACCAGTATTCTTCAATATGAGAAAACAGGACTCGATTACCCTTGCTGAAATTTTTCAAATAATCTAACCTAGGGAAGGCAGAAGGCAAGCATTATTTTATCCCAAACAAATGAAATTTGGCTAAGTTTTAAGTCACGGAAATCAGCAGAGTGTCTGGTAAATGAGAGGACTTGTTTCCAGCCCTATTTACAATGTGTTGAAAAAACTGTGTGAATATAAACCAAAAGATGTTAAAGCTGGGTCATAAGAAGAGAAGTGTATGGCTCAGGACATGGAAGCTATTCCAGCTGTGAGTTAAATGAGAACAATAAAAAAAGACTAGCATAAAGGGTTAAAACTTATACAGTGGTTTCATCCTGAGTGAATTGAACGGAGCTAATATCGTTAGTTGACTTAAGCAACATATTTCTATAAAAGAGGACAATTTTCGAAGTTTATAGAAGCAACAAAGAAAGTCAAGCAGATTACATAAAGAAAAAAAGCAATTAATATTTCTGGAAGAAAGGATGCTGACAGAGACAGTTCTATGGGAGACAAAATATGAGCCTCAATTTATAAGGGGAACTGAAGGATCACAATGTCTCCTTTGGCACCTCAGTTCAATATTTATGTACTGCTGATTTCTAATAATATTGTATCACCTTGTCTAATTCTGTAGGTCCCTCAGCTTCCCTGACACCCTGAGGAACCAATAAACTTGTAAATCTGGAGAGGCCAAAGCACTTAGGCTCACTCTTCATGCCTTAGTCACAGTTAGTCTTCCTCTGTTTATGCTACTGTAGGGCTGAATCCACCAGGCTCAGGTAACAAAGAAAAAGAGGAAGAGGGAGTAACTACATCTACATTTTTACCTAAGGAGTTAGTGGCTCTTTTGTTAATTCAGATTGTGAAAGCTGCAGCTTTAACTATCCCCTTCCTCTTTGGCGCTTACATCACATCTTTTGACATCACATCTTTTGATTCTCCAGAGAATGCCCTTGGCTGTGATGGGGCTTCCGCTGTCTATAACATGAATCTATATGATACAATGTAATATTTATTTATGCCAGTGAAAGGATAAAGGCAAGAAAATTACTCTGTAATGTGATTTTTTTTAAAGACACTTGAATGGGATCAATATAAATAAAACCTTCTCCTTAGAAAGGTCATCATTCTACTTTCATGACTGAGATCCGTCATACCCACACATTTCTATTCACTCTCTACCGGACCCCTGAGAATTGAACAAATCAGGACTGAGAACTCCATTAGATGGCAGGATGCTTTAACATGACAAAGTTCAACATAGCAGTAAATAAATCTCTCTGTTCACTTCCCCCTCGAGATGGCTTCCTTCCTTGTTCCCTGCAGCTGGATATGTGCTGTACGGGAGAGATGGCAGGGTGACTACCTGTTGTAAATCCTTCTCTCCACCTGCTGATATCTTTAATTAAAATTAATCTTTCAATACTATATCTGAATTGACATATTCCTGACTTCACATTACCTATCTCTCTTCTAGTCTTGTAAAGACAGACCTGTAAAGCTGCAATTCATCATATTTTCTAACACAATAAATGTGCAACCTTCTTTTTACAATGAGTCTTTCTCTGTGAGCCTCATATTAAGACCAAACACGACACCACAGATACTGGAAATTAAAACTGAAAAGTTTATTTGAGTAAGAGTCCAACAACCTCTTGCTAAAAGGGACGTTTCTAGAAGAAACAGCTCAAACAATGTCTGTCTCTGAAGTGTTTCCTCTACTGTATTTTGGACTTGGAGTAGAAGACTCTAACTCTCCTCTTTAATTCTTCCTAAAGAATCAAGGGAAAGGTGCTAACGTGCACTAGTGCACACTAACTCATTTTTCTGCTTCATCTTATAGGTCTTCCCTTTATATCACAAAACAAATTCAGATTAAATCAAGAAGATGTAAGAAAAGAGGTAAGCTCCAGTGCAAGGACTCTTTGCTTTCACTTATTTGTTAGTTCTTGTCCAGCTTATACAACAGAATTTATAATACACTAGTCCCCAGGTTTTCACTTTTATAATTTCACAGTGGCCAAAGCACTCAAAAATACATCCACCAGCCAAACATTAGCTGCTTTGTTCTCCCCTCTATCTAGTACTTTTCTTTCATCCTTTCTCTTTTGACCTTCCCTTTCTCATTTCCAGTTCTTTGTCCCTCTTTCCAGTATTATAATGCCTTTCACTTCTTACTAAACTTCAGTTCTACTTCCAGTCACTATGTAATTTGTTTAGTTTTTCCTTCTTCTGTCATATTCTGTTTTTCTCTTTATAGCATGACCTCTCTTCCTTTTGCCGATTCATTAATCTCTCTGGTCACCCAACTACTTCATTACTTTCTCTCTGTAGAGATTCTTTCTCTCTTTTTGTCCATTCCTCCTTCAGTTATTAATTCCATCTCTTCAGACACATTTCCTTTGTCTTATTACTCTCCTGAAATATTTCCTTTCTGACATTAATGGAGAAAGTTGTATTCATTGTCCCACTTTCCCGCAGGCTCTGTTCTCTTTCATCTCTCCCTTTTTTACTTCCAAGTACTTAGAAGCCACAAATATCATTCCAGGAACTGGAATTATTTAGATTAACCAACACAGTTGATCAGACATAGGAGACATAAATGAAGAGAACAGCTGGACTGATCAGCATCATACAGTTTGCTAACACAGAACTGACAGAGAATAAAATAAGATCACAAGTTTTGAGGTTCTCAGAAGTTTTTCAATGCTGTCTACAGCTTAGAAGGGCATGCTGAGGTGATGTGAAGAGAAGGACATGGAAAAGGCACGTAAGATAAACTAGAGGAATATTAATTTTCTATTACATTTTCTTTATGCTTTTCAGGTCATCAATATTTTGGGTCTGTCAAAGCAGCTTGAGAGAGCTATTTATATTTATTGTTAGAAACTTCTCAAAGTTTTGTTATGAAGAGCATTGTTGGCTCTGTTAGGTTTATTTCTAACATGGGAAAAAAGTTAATTCCTCCCAGATCAAAATTATTATCATAATTTGCTATCATATGTCTATCATAACTATGCTTTTTCTTTGGAGTCCTTCCAGTAGGTAATTTTGGGAGAACATTTAAGACAGCTCTTTCTCTCTATTACATTAATGGGACCATGGGGATTTTGATTACTATTACTCTCTTTTTAACTTTTCAATTGTGGTTTTAAAAACTGAGAGTTGGGTTTTTCATCCTTCATATTCAACTTTCAGAGTACAAAATGAAGGCCTGGCACTCCAGGGTGTATGTTAGCTTCAGGATAATGTTTGTGGCAGAGAAGTATACAAGGAAAAGAAATGGCTTTTGTGGGTGATTAAATATTGAAGTGAAGCTGAGGTATTTGATAACCACAGAAGCTATTTATTGTGTGTATACTCCAGTGCCATGAACATTATTCCTATTATACAACAAGACAAAGGAAAATTCAACAAACCATAACGAGAATAGGATGAAGAGCTTTTTGGTTGTTGCTTTTTTGTTTGATGGAAGTTTGAAAGTTCTGTTTCATTTTCTGCTTTTTCTAACATTTCCTTTCATCGTGAGGAGTGGCAGAGGAGGAGATCAAGGCCAAAAGATGGAGACTGGCCTTCAAGTGGTAGTAGTAAGAGAATGAATTCTTAAATGAATACTGAGTTATCATACGTTATCATCAAACAGGAGTGCTCGCTGCCTTGCTGGGACTCCAAGAAAGATCATGCTAAAAGTATTAATAAAAAGAACTTCTTTACATTGCGACAAAGAAGCTTAGAAAAAGAATTAAGTATTATCAAGGTTAAAAACCCAACAATGTGATATATTAAGAAGGCAATGGTAAAATGCATCTACTACATGTTCTATTAGTTGCATGGTAGCAGCGAGAGTTCAGGAAATATTGCAATACCAAGCTCACAAATGGTCCTTCGATTCTCTTTGCTAATTCTGTACTTGTTTCCTGGTATTTCTGTGGAGTATTTTAGTTTTTTAGCATGACCCATAGTGCTACTCAGTGATCTCCAGACCTATGCCTGTTCTCAGAGGGAATTGAAAAAATACAATAAGCTTTGGGAAAACCTACCTGTTTCTTGTAGCAGAACATTGGGCTGTATTACAGTGTGTCCAGACTATGACATAATGTCTTAGGTATGTAAACATCATCTTGTGACTTTCTGAGACAATGACGTGACCACTTTTCCTTTTATCTATTGGCTATGTTAACCTAAACAATCCTTGCACTATAAAACCAGATGAATTTGCAATAAAGAAGCTTCTCCAATTTGGCCCTTGTACAGCTTGTTTATAGTCTTTCTTTCCTGGATTCTCTGATTAACAGCACCATGCACACATGGCCTCTATATCTTGTGGGCAGTTTTGATTTCAGAGGGTCCCGATCCCAACGCTGCCAAATCGATTGATTCTTGTTTTAAGGGATCCCAAAATACAACTGGGCAACAGTTTCTCACTGTCATTACTTAATTGGTGTCATTTCCTGTTTAAATCACTTGAGTTGTTAAAAAGAGCAGAAAAAAGTGATGTGGCTAAAATGACCAACAACCCAGTGGAAACTGTGAGCAGAGAAAATCTGTTACAGCCAACATCCCCCCCACCCCCCTCCAAGCTGGTCTTTCTTTATAAATGTTCCTCATTAAACAATTACGAGGAGAGAATGTATCTGTGAAGTAAGAACTTTGTTTGCAAATTACTTGCCCTAAATAAACACAGCCTGCTTTGACAAATCATGAGTAATAATTTAACCATCCATATTCACAACCACCCTGTGAGCAGCAGAGATTTTTACGCCACATCAGGGGTGGGCAATCCAGAGAAAAAAAAATGTCTTGCATCAATGGCAAAATGTGAATTAACTTTAAGCAAAACAAGCAACAGTTAACCATGCTGTGATTTTATTGCTTTGTTTACACATATCCTGACAGGAAATAATATGAATTCCATGGGAACTTTTGTTGCTTTAGCAAACTAGCATTAAATTAATTTTAAAGTTGACACTACTTGCTGTATGCCCATAGACATTCCTTCAGATTGGAGTGTTTCTAAAAGATCTTTAAGCAATTAAAATATTATCTGAGCATATTGTTGAGTACTTGCATCTTTGAAAGCTGCCGGAGTGTCATTGCAAGCTCACCTATCAGAAGGGGAGAAAGACTAAGGGGCCTTGCCCCCTGCCAGCCACGACACAGCAGGAGTTCATGGTCCTGCTGCTTCCTCCAAGGTCCCTCCCCCCCCCTGCTGCACTGGATGATGGGAAAGGCAGGCTCCTTATCCCTCCATCTCCTGCTGCTCACGCATAGAAAAAAATTTTCCTCACTATTAATATGGAAGTTGTTGCCAGTCAGTTTTTCTCTGTTTTACACATCATATGTGGCTTAACACATCAGTGCCCTATCCTGCAAGACTCATCACCTTATTAAGAACATCTTAGTTGGATGATTGTTTAAAGTACCCTTGAAATGCATGCTGGTTTTGTTCAAAAAGGTATTTTTCATTATTGTTTGTGTCCAAGTTTTATATTATTTATAGCAACTAAACATTTATATCTTTTGTTGAATTGTATTATAAAAAAATATAACTAATAGAAGTTTATTTGAGTGCTTAATATGTCCACATAAAACAACAGTATGGATTTAATGAATTTTGACATTGTTTTTCAGGTACAAATATTCATATGAATTATGGGATAATATTTCGGCTCTTGAGTGGAATGTGAATACTGATTTCTTTGTGGTATTCAGTGCTAATGTGCATATTTAAATGACAAATAAAGTTCTACTTATTCTAAATTATCTTGAATGACTATAGGGTATGAAAAGGCACTGTTACATTCAGATGTATCATTTAGAAGAGGCTTTTCATTCTCCTATGATGTGACCTAATTTCAAAAAAATTGAGACTGGGAGTTGTGCTCTCCTTGTTTTACACTGCAGTTGTTAATGCCATTATCTACTTAATTTGAAAGCTACACTGATTTCCACTCTGTTTTTTCCTTTGAGTGTCATTGCTGTAGAAAAATTACAATCAAATGTAGCAAAGGTCACTTAATGTTACACCCAAAATGGGGACATGACCTTACAAATAATAACCAATTTTTTTAAATCATGTGAACATGGATGGCTGTAATGTGACTATTGCATAAGGTTGCATAGAATAATAGAATAACAGAACAGGGATTGACATCAAAAACATCATAAGAAGATTCCTCATGGCATTTTTATCCCTTTCAAACTGACAAGGGGTAAAATAGCACTGGCCCATATTTATGCATACTATTTTGTTCCAGTAGTTTCAAGATCAAGCTTGCTCAGTTTACAGGTCTACTTTGAAGTAAATTGTACTTGCGTCAGGTTTTAGAGATTTAACTGTATTCATCGTGGTAAAATTACTGCCAATCAAAGATTTTGAAAGAGAACCTGGTCAGCAACATCATTGATGGAACATGAAATACGATGCAACACACCTTGTCTCACAACTACATTGTCCACAGTTGCAAACCACTTTAAAATAATTTCATCACCAATCATTTGTATTGATAAAGTAATGAAAAGTTGGAAGTGCTAAGAAGTCCCTTACTGTCACTTAATTTCTTATCATCAATAAATTTGAAAAATATCATGGTATGTGATCCAACAGTATCTCCTTTCCAAAACTTAAAGATATATGTGTTGATGGTACTTTAATTCACAGGATTTTTAATTTTGTAAAACTCTTAAAAGACTAAATTGAACTTTGATGATCCTTGTAAGTCCCTTCCAGCTCAGGATATCCTATGAATATTTTGAGATAAAATTACTATGTCCTATGCAATGTAACTAAGAGTTTACAAGTCTGCTAAAGATTATCTGAAATTATTTTTGCCGTGTAAACAGAATTAACAGTGATATCAGAGCTGAAAGGAAAAAAACCTTGTTGCTAAATGCAGCAATTTCTAATACATGAAAATTGCTTTTTTTTTTTTCTTGCAGAATCATGTGGTGGGATTTCCTAGAGTTGTTTATACTGTAGCTTGAAAGTTGCATAAATGCCAGCTAAATTTAAAAAGAGGTATAAGCCTCCTGGTGGGAGGAGATCATATGGTGTATTAATATGCTTGGGTTACATGGTAAGCTTATTGTCTCTGATCTGAAACCTGTATGACTACTGCAAAACATATCTCTTCATTTCTCATTTTCCCTTATCATCATATTTCTCAGTGCCCACTACAACTATATCTTATTAAGCCAAATTCTTTTAGTGTAAAAAGGATCAAACTTCGCTTCTGTAATAAAATTCAAGATTACTATAGATCTGCAAAATGTTTTTTACTATCCTTGTTCTTAGTTTTGCAATACATATACTTAACCAAAATGCCTTCCAAGAGTATAGTTATCATAAAAACAAAATCCAAATAAACAAAGAAATTAGTACATACCTAAGTCATGCAGTCATGCTTTTTAATTAATCCCGAACATCTGAAAAGGTTATAATTAGGAAGTATTTTAGTTATAATGAGAAATGTTTTTGTTAATTCTTCTTGAGGAAACCTTACAACAGCCTTTATAAAATGGTCCTGAGAGAAACTTCTCTAGAAACAGAAAACCATAGAGTATATTTACTGAATGGAAAATAGCACAACTCATGTCTCAGCTGTTCAGTCATAGTTCCAAATCCAGACATTTTGGCAATCCTACAGTATGCAAACAAACATAAACTTTGTAAACACATGATTAGGCAGGACTCTTCTGCAGGAGCCCATATTTAGGATGGTCATAAGATCCTCAAACAAAAAATTAATATATTTGTATGTATCAACCCCTTAGTGGCAGATTATGAAATTGTCACAGATAAACCCTCCAAAAAGGATTCATGCGGTGATGAAACACTACCCATAACATTAGAAATTTGTACAAAACTTATTCTTAGCAAACATTCTAATATATCATTTTCAAATAGAACCATACTTAGTCTCCACAACAAATATCTACTGCTTCAGACAACAGACTTCTCTCTGTATTACAGATGAAAATGAAGAAAAGGTAGGAACAATCCAAGTGATATTGTCTATGTATTAACACACTACATTTGTCAAGTTAAAGACTAGAAATTTAAAGTATATAGAAAAGATCTGTAATCAGGAAAAGAGAATTTTAGAGATTAGGCCTAGAACCTTGAATAAACCTTAGAAAAATAATATATTCACTTTAAATTAAATATTTCAATGTTTCTTAAATCTATTTTTCTCTAAAGTAGAATTTCAGTTCAAATTTAAATCAAATTTAATATCGATAAAAAATTTATATGGTTGAAACTATGTCAGAACAAAAGTGTAAGTGTAGGTTAAAGAAAAAATTCACTACATCTGAAAATATCATAAAAATGGCTAAAGCAAGAAAAAAAATTTGGGTTGACCTAAGTGAATTTTTTGTTACCTTTATTTGTGCCCAAACCTGAAAAAAAATTACTTGCTTGTTTTGTTCTGTAGGAAAGGGGAAAAAAATTACGATGATGATTTTGTTTGCAAAATAATTAATTTTATTTTAAAAGATGTTAAATAACATCTAACTGAACTCCAGTATTGTTTAAAACAAACCAGTTAATCAGACCTTTGATGCTGCATATAAAATGTTACTGGATGTGGCTTTTTTCCTCTCATGACAGTGCAAAACGACAGATGTTCAGGCAAGCCATACTCAAGAATTCATCTGAGACAAATAATGAAATCTCTAGTCCTTTGTGATGAGATAGAACTTGTTAGTGATGTAATTATTAAAAAAGAATTATAGGAAGAAAAAAACCATCATGTTACCTGATAGTATGTATCAGTGTGTAGAATTACGGAACAGCAGAGTCCTCCTTTAGTCTAGTCTTAATATGTCACTTACTTGATTGGAAACTCAGTGTGCTAAGCATTTACTGCAATTACATGAAGAATTGTTACATCCTTGGCAAATACCATGTAGAACTCAGTAAACAGATGTTACTTTGAAGACAAAATACATTTGGTATCACTTAATTCATATTCAGATATCTTGAAATAGAATTATAGTGGCACAGCCCTGAAAGAAGTAGCTTGTATCGCTTGCTCCAATTCATTACAATCACAGATGATACGATTGAATAATTCTTTTTATTTCAGCCTTTACCAGTTTCATTGCATTAAGCAGATAAACAGAAAGGATCATTGTGTTTGTCATACATTGGCTGGGTCAATCATGTTAAAGTAAATTTCTGCAATATTCCCCCCCATAAGGGAAGAAAAACAAATGGCTGTGGTTGAAGTTTCAGGCAGAGGAAATTTAAATAAAGTTCAGTGTTCCCAGAAGCAGGAATGGTGGGATATGCTCAAGAGAAAAGCAGGAAAACCATTTCTGTCGCTTTCCTTTATCTAGTCCCTTAGCATAGTTGCTGAAATATTATAGACTGGATCTGTCTGGAGGGTGAAGTAAATGACAGAGACAGACCTGGTTTTAATGTTGTTCTATACACTTTAAATGCTTGAGACACAAGCAAGGGAAGAAATTTCTGAGGTGTTTCCAGCCAATGCTCTGCTTGAAAAGCTTTTTCTCTTGGTTTTCCATCATGGCCTTGTTTTAAGTATTTCAATAAGTGTCCTTTCCTCCTCTCTGCCTGCCCTCAGGAACAGCAACTCCCCAACATGTTTTGGCAACTCTGCTTCCAGGATCACAGACACCTGTGTTTGCCTGTGTCCTCCAGGCACGTCGCTCACTTCCTTCTGGTGATGTCTGTGACCCATGGATTTAACAATTGTCTATTTGTTGTTTTTAAGAAGGGCTCAGGAGAACGACTGACCCAGCTTAATGAGTTTATTGATTAGTACCATAAAGCCCATAACCAATTAGTGAGAGCAAAGTTATTAATGTCCAATTCTGCAATAGTTTACTGTGGGGATGCAGTCATGCAGAACAAAGCAAACACAAGATACAACTCTCCACGCCCCATGTTTATCTCACTTCTTCGGCATACAGTATGAGAAAACCCGCCATTGTGTGCAATTCTGTCCCCATTTTCCCTAACACAGAGAGGAAAACATAGTGTTTTGGGTTTATTCTGTCCTGCTACTATTACAAAAGTGGTAACTAACAGAGACTCTAGTAGGGAGACTACAGCACTTTAACAAAATGACTGCTATGGAATGGAGCGTAACACAAATACAAAACAATTTGAGAATACGAAACAAAGTAATGACTTTGGGTATCTTTCTCAGTGTGATGTAGTTGTATCCACCATAAAAGTAGGTTTGCTATACTGTGAAATTCAAGTCATATGTTAATGCTTTAGTAAGAAATTAAGCCAGGATGCAGCGATGAGCATTTGTGCTCTGATAGCAAGCAGGGTGCTCTTTCCCTATACATGTTATAATGTTAATATATGTTTTGAGGTACTATGTTTGGGTGATTTAGCAGATCTTCCTAAAGGAAATTTTTATTCCTCTAATATGGCTGCAAATACCTCAAAGTATCTATGTGTTTTCTAATTAAGAGACTGTGTTAAACAGGAGGAACTGACACGGTTGCTTCTAACAAACCCAACAGGAGCAAGAGAAACTCATCTACACCGGAACATGATCAATTATGGTCAGGATCTGTAAGGCATATCATTAAATATGGTTCTCAGTTTTTAATGGTAGAGAGATTTCTTGTTCTGTTTCCAGGGGCCAGCTTACTCTGTCTCCTTGCCATAGTCTTTTTCTTCAGACTTTTTTAAGCATTTCCTTTTATAAGGATTACACTGTGACATTCAATTTAAGAAAATACAATCATTTTTTGTGTTCCAATTTTGTAATTTTATTGGGATTTGATTATGAATGTTTTGATTGTTATAACATTGTTCTTAAGAGATAAACAAATCTACTATGGTGTTCTATTAGCAAGGACTTTTTCCTTATCAAAAAGAGGTTGTTGAGGTATTGCATTTGAAATGTCTTCTTGGAGCTAAAAACAAATATGTTGAAATTAGTTTGTTGAAAATAAGTTGATTATCCAGTTTCCTTGTATAAATTTGACTCACAGAGGAAAGGCAGTGAGATGGTTCATTACTGCAGTATTTCTTGCATGAGTTCATTGATGCCTTGCTCTCATGTTGTGAGTCAAAGTCTTACCCTGAGACTAATTCATGATGACACTGCAGTGCTACAGCTCGTTTCTGAATGTATGTTGTAATACTGTGCTAATGGTTCATTCTTTCTCATGATAGAGTGGTTGTGCTCTGGAGAAGGATATTAAAACCTGATCATAAGTGGCCTATATTATTTCTAGCTTGGACTGTTCAGTGACATACAGGGAGCATGAAAAAGCAGGTACATTTTGCTGTCTTCTCCCAGAAAACAGGTTTGCATCTTGTGTAAAACTCCTGAGGAATCATTAAACAGGAATGGATAAAATAGTAAACTGTGATAAAGGAATAAACAGCAAAAATACTCGTGAAAATCAGATGTTTGACCCTTTGCAAACAGAGGAGAACAATTTGTCTGTGGAACTGATGCTCCTCTTCAGTCTGTGCAATTGCTTCTTGGAATGGAAATTTATCATAAAAGTGGTAGAACTGCTTTTTTCCCCTTTTTTCTGAAGTCTTCCTAGAAATTTGCAGGTGATGAGAGAAGCCTTCATTCTAATAAAAGAATAGACCAGCTTACTGATTGGAGAAAATTACTTGAAGTTTTTTAATCAAAGTCTCTGTGGTCTGCTGTCTGATTTTCTAGGCCAGATGTCAAATGTTTTTCACTGATGTCGATGTTGAAGTAATCACTAAGCCAATTCCAAGAATGAGCAAGTGAGACTGTAATAACATTTCATTTCAGTATTATATAAGCTTTTTTTTCCCATCTATGAACAAAGTAACAGGACCCCTCTGATTCAATATAATTACACAAACTATTACTTTGAAATTTGTGAGACAGTTCTGTGCGTGGTCAATTGCTCTATACATATATATGGGAGGTTTCTGTACAAAAGGCAAAAACACATTTGCAAAGTTTTATATTTTTAAACATTTACATTTAATTTAAAACATAATTACATTTTTCATATTTAATCTATTTTATGAAGTTTATCTTTGCTACTACAGTATTAACCAGTAATTTGAAAGGCAAGAATTTGCTAGAAAAAAGACTTTGCAGTCTAAAAATGGGTAGAGAAAGAATCAGCTGGCTCAGTGGATGATGTACATTAATGAGTGAGTTTCAGCTGATTATTGTGGGACTATGGCATCAGATTAAATATTTTATGGTTTTTATGTTGAATATAATCCAAGCTACTCATAGTCACATAGAGAATTAGTCTAGTAGAACTAACTTAGAAGTTGAAGAACCATGTTTTCTATGGCTCCTTCACGAGGAAATTGATGGTAGAACAGACCAAATAGACATCTGTTCCACAGATAAATACAGAATAAAGGAAACCCAACTAGTATGAAACTGTATACAATAGTCAGAGTAATATTACTCTATGGGTAAATTACACATGACTGTTAATACAAATGGACTCAGATGGCACACTGACTCATGATAGAAATTGATAAGATGTTAACTTTGCCTCTTTTACCACAATGCAGATCTTTAACAAAAAGACATTTTAATTCCATATGCTCTGCTTTGTCCACTGCATATTTGGTGGCCAGCTATCCATTCTGCTGCTCCTTCACTGGTGAAACCCTGACTTATTTCTTAGACAGAACTGCATATTCCTTCATGAGCTCTGCAGTGGGTGTTTCATACCACAGTTTAATAACCAGTGATGACAACGTGATGCTTTCACACTGCTTTTACTAGAAGAAGTATAATTTATGGTTTTCTTTTGTCAATAGGGAATGTAGGCATGGAAAGATTGATATGAATATGTGTTGCTGTTTTCTGGCATGCATCCAGGATTGCTTTCCAGCATCCTTCACCTCAGAGCACACTTTGTTCAAAGCTCAGCTTGCTCTGATGATACATGTAGTTGGGATGTTATTTGCAGCATCTGTAATTTCAATTCATGTTGGCCATATATAAAGTTATGTGTACACATATAGTATGTGTAGAAACCAAGATCTCGGGGAACGAGCAGAGTGCAGCTCCTCTCACCGGGCATTCAGAACAGACTGGACTCTTAAGCCTGCAGTCCAGGCATTGCTGATGGCTCCAGCTATAAAACTGCACTTCTCAAGTGCCTGTGATCTGATGCAAATTAATTTGGCAATTAATTTAGGCAAGACAGAAAGACTCTTTTCAAGGATGGGAGCACTAGATCTTTTAAGAAAAAGTCACGAGAACAATTTAAAGGGGCTTGGGAGTCCTTGAGGAGGTACCAAGTTCTTTTTTTTTGGAGACAATAGGATTCCTTTTGGCTGAAATTTCACAAACTTACTCAGTCTCAGAGAGCTACACAACAGGAAAACTTTCACTTTAAAATGAAAACTTAAAGTCTGAAAAATGTGTCAGAAAGTGAAAAGAGAATCTTTAAATAGGAAACATCATGCAAGATTCAAAAGAAGCAGTACAACCAGTCTTACTTCCAATAACAGGGCAGAATATAAACAAATTGGAAAAATATTGCTATGGCACAAACCTTAAAATATAGGAGATTTCAGCTTAGTAACATTGATCCCCAGGGAGAATTCCATATCCTGCAATCCTGACTTAGTCTACCAAGTACTTTAGAGGACAATGAATGCAAGATTGAATATAAGATTGAGTATATAAGCAGTTTAGTTAGAAAAGTTAATATTTAATTTATAGGCCAAGTTGAGACATGATATTTTGTTATGGACGTAATTTATAATGTAAAAATTGTTCCATAAATTGGGCAGCTCTGTGATTAAGACAAAGGCTGAGGAGCTCCAGCATTCAGTGATACATTTCTGCTTTATTAGACAAAATTGTTTTCATGTACTTAGCTACCTATACAGGAAGGACAAAAAAATCTGCAATGATTGAGGTAGTCCACTGCCACTTTGATAGTGTAATGCTGAATTAAATGCAAAACTTGGAGATACGTATAACTAGATACTATTATTTAAAGCGACAGTTCCCCAGGTCTGTTTTGTGCACACAATTTGCATGTACAGAGCAGTCTTTGTGCACTCAGGTGTTGGTATACAGACATCATAACTGCTTGCTTAAATTTAGGGTCCTATGTGAAAAATATAATAATTAAGACTACTCTTTGAGATTGGAAAAAATGGAGAAATGAGTATCACAGCTAAAACTGTTAAGGACACTAAGGACACCTTCCACAATCGGTGTGATTCCATTTATGTTTACTTCATGACAAAAAACCAGTTCCCTTTAAGGTTAATAAAAGGCAGCACATTGAACTGTCTAGCATTGTCAAGGACAAGTAATTTAAGTCAAAACCTCTTGAAAATCATATCTAGTATTACTCCTTACATCATGTGAAAAAAATAAATTCCCCCAAGAAATAATGAATAATTTTCATTATTTTTCAATTTTCCAAAATTTTTGCCTCTTTACCTGCTTAAAAATAGCTTAAGAAAAATAGCTCAAGAAAAATAGCTTATTTTCTTTTAATCTGTGTTTGAAATTGTTCATTCAATTTTTTGTGAATTTTTGTTTCTCCATCATTTCTTATTTCAATTGTTTTCTCAGCAATAATGGCTCACTGGAGACTCATATAATTGTTTCTTACCCTCTAGCTGGAAGTGTGAAATTGTAGATACAGACCCTCTGATGTGAATGCTCCTGGAAAATAAATACCTGCAATTGTTGAGCATGCAACATTAAAATATGTTTTATGAGTTGTTCATGGCAATAAAAAGACACTTCCAGAAAGTATACTGTAAGAAAAACCCTGGTTTGAAAACATCCCCAAATCATTTTTTATATTGTGTAGGTATTTATGGAAATAGTATTTGCTGTAGTGGGCTAGAACTTACACAAACAATATTTTGCCTAGTCTTGAGGGAACCAGAGAAATAACATGTAAGTAAATCATTCAAAAGATGTATTTTTTAAAAAATGCTACTATTTCAATATTTTGAAGACAGGCATTGGTCAAAACCTGATTATCATGAAACAATCTAACATGTCAAAGCTCACACTGCTGAACAAAGGCTGAATATTTAAAATAGCACCAATAAAAAGGTAGGCATATTCTTGTATTTAACACCTCCAAAATATGGCTTTCAAAGTTACACACACACTTTTGGAAACAGAACATTTTTGCCTCATTCTTTGTAAGAAAGACTGTAGATAACTGCTCCAAACATATTCTTAATAAAGCTTCCCATAGTCAGAAAAATAAAGCTACTATTGTATGAGGATGACAGAACAGGCACCCCACTCTCGGCACACTGGCTTTCACCACTGAGATGATTCTCCCATCCACTACTCTACTTTCTCCACTCTCCTATCCCTACCTGTAACATAAACAGCAGATCCTGGCTCTTCTGAGTGTGGACTCCAGCAATTTTCCAAAATGAGACTGCAGATCTTCTTAGTGTTCTGTGAACAAAGCAACAGGATGAGCTTATTGACTACTACTAGAGGATAGGAAACTGAAAAGCTTACTGGAAAGCAGGAGAAGTTTCCATCAAGAAAGCTGGGGGAAAAATAAAGTTGACTGCTACCAGCAGGGTTTGGGACAGGCTATAAAAGAATGAGACCAAATTCAGTCAGCTAGCAAAGTTGGAGTGCCCTGACTGTAGAAAATAGAGTCAGCATTCAAGCAAGTGAGGATTTTCTTTTATTTCCCTAATTTTTGCTCTCTCCATGAAGAGTTAATTTGTAAAAAATATGGCCATACAGCCATGCATACCATACAAGAAGGGAATTTCTGGCAGCACAGAAGCACCAAGTGATTGTGGCTACCTCCTAAGCTGCAGAAGGCCAGCTATACAAGTCTGAATAAGGCAGAGCAGAAAATCACATTTCTCACATGATCCTGCCATGGATCATCAGAAAACTCATGAATCACTGAGCCATTGCCTACTCTGGGATGGACGAAGCGCTGTCTGGCTTGTTTGTTTGAGGGGGCTTGGATGTAAAACAGGAATGTTTCTAAATATCAAAGCTTTGTAAATGGGAAAACTGTGCTCAGCCCATAGACTGCCAGAATGTAGGTGGGAGAAAGGAATCTGGTTTTTTAAAAAAGATGGGTTTCTGAGGAATAGAATAAGGAATTTAATCTTGTAGAGATGTAAAAGCAAGACAACAATGACAAAAATAGATGATGATTAGCAAGCTGTTAGCAAAAAAAATAGAACGGTTTCTTTTCGCATTTTATTGCAACTGACCTTAGGAATAGTCAAAATGGTAGGTGCACACTTGTAGATCTATATTGTATATATTTAAGCTGTAAGTGTGAGTTGCAGACAGAGTTATAACTAGATATAGAGCTAAAGGAGAAATGTCATCCGTCTTCAAGAGAAATAGATAAAAGCTATCAGTTTCAAAAGGAAAAGCTAACAAGTCTCTGTTAATGAAATAAGGTGGAGAAAATGAGGTGTTAGCTTTTGGAAAGGACTCCTGGGAAAACAATAGAAACAGTCCTTGCCTGTATTTTGTATGGAAAAATAATGTCTTTTTGCTGAAATGGTCAACACTTAGATTTAAGCTTAGCTATTTCTTTTTATTCAGACAGATGATATTGCTGATGTATCTTCCTTTTGGCTAAATTTTTCAAAGTGACTCCTCCCCTAGCTCCTAAATAAGTAGGTCTTTCTATTGCCAGCAATGAAATCATAACTTACCATCTTGGGTGACAGGACAACACATTCTTACTGGGACTTTCACAAAGGTGTGCTACCCTGAGATTAGCTCAGTAGATTAGAGTCTGGTGCTAATAATGCCAAAGTTGTGGGTGCAATCCCTGGAAGAGTCATTCACTGGAGACCTGGAATTTAAGAACTTTGTGGAGCCCTTCCAACTCAGAATATTCTGTGATTCTACTGTCCACCTTCACAGCACTCTTGGTGATTTATTTAACCATGTCTATACCAGAGGCACAGCTGTCAGATGATTACTTCTGCTTTTGTGAGCTCTTTATGTGACATCGTGTTACAAGGCAGGTTCATTTCACAGAGCGCACATCCTATCAGAAAGGCACCTTTGCTTACATTAGCTGCAAAACTCATTCTACACAGCCTGTTTCAGTCCATCACAGCGGTATTGTGTACTTTGCATTAAGTAATGGACATGCTATTCTGGTTTCTTTGAAGATATTGCAGAGGGGGGACTAACAGTGCAATCCTGATCATGGTCCCACCTTTTCTTCACTCTGAGTAATCAAAGAAATTCCACTAATCCCTTCACAGAGATGAGAGTGGTTTAGCTGTGTTCATGACAATGGGTTGCTGTTTTTGTAACTGGGGCTTTATTCATAAAATGGTCTCTGAGGCAAAAGTACACTTTCAGAGTGCAGCCTTGAAAATTTGGCACCCAAGTGAATTTGATATCTTTGCACTGTCCTGTGACATAATTTCATTAACAGCAGAATCTTTGGTGATAACCAAGAACCAAAAAGAGTCTACAGGTGTCTCACAAAATGGAACTCAGTGCCTCATGCTTTGGGGCAAGGATTCCAGTTTAGGATTTCAGTTTTATGGGCATTTCCAGGAATGATTGAAAATACGATGGTAAATCACAAACACCTTGCTTTTAGGAATGATCCAGGGAAGATATTACACTTCAAAAAAATCCTCTTGATTCCTGGGATAAAGAATAGTTACACTTCCAACATGAATCCTGTTTTTTTAAACCTGAATTGATAGCTCTGAAAATGTCTCCCAGTATATTATATTAAAAATTAGTTTCTCCTTCAAAACATCAAATAGGATACGCAGTATACTGAGTGGAATAAAAGGATCACTTTTTGGTTTTTAGACTGATAAAACTTTATTTCTGCTGGCTTGACCTATATCTCAGAGCTGAACAGTGCAATGGAATTAATTTTCTCCTCTTATAGTCTCTTAATCACTGTCCAGTACACATTCTAGTACAACTGCAAGGCCAAAAAGACGGCCTTTATAAGGGAGTGCAGGATAAATAGCCCTGCAGCCAATTGCTCCTAACTCTTAGCTAAGCAGGCAAAATAGTGAGGATGGCTTCAATCCAAAATTAGCACAACAGAGACCACACAGATGGGGAGATAAAAGTTCTCTCAGTAAGCTCCTAACAATGCACACCATTTTGCTCTGAAGTGCAGGGATTCAGAGGTAAGCCACCTGTGTTCTCATGATGTCACCGAAATAAAGGCCAAGGGCAGATAACTTGATGGGTGCTCTTTTATTATCATATATCAGGTGTCACCTGCAACTTCATGTCTTTGCCAGTACAAGAGAATCCATCTGTCATCTACCAGTGAATCTCAGTAAAATTTCTTTTCTTTTGAAACTGAGACCATTAAACCGGAGAAGCAGATACAAGACAGGTCACATGTTAAAAAATAATTCCAAAATCCTTAAGGAAATTTCTACAATGGGTTTTGTTGGAACTAAGTTGATTTTTAGATTTTAGTACTGTCACATTTGCTTCACGAATGGGGACTATATTTCATTCAATATGATGCAACTAAACAATAGATATTCCTGAAAGTATTCTGCTCATCACAAAAAGTTTCCAAAGGGTCCAAATAATTTGTAAGCCTTTTAAAATTAATAACTGCACATGACAGAATAAAACTGACAGGTGAAGATAAAAAAAGCTCACTCAGTGCTGTACACTTTGAAATTTCAGCTTTTCTTCTGAGTCAGAAGGCTTCATGGTATCACTACTGAAATCCAAGTACAGGTTTGTGGGATGTGGGTCTCCTGCACATAGTTTCTCATGGATGCAACTGACTTCCAGATGCAGTGCCAGGCTTATCCTATGAATTGCCGCATCTCTTATCACTCCTTTGTACCATCCCCAGGAAATCAGAGGGAAAGTATTCCTCGTCTGCTCAATGCCATGCCCAGCAAATGAAAGAAAAGTTATGATCAGCTCTTCTCCCACTATTTTTGGGGCTTAGAAAAGTGTGTTAGGTTGATCAGGCACTTTTTGTGCCATCTTTTCTCCTGTGTAGTGGCAGGAGTAATATTAAGAGAAGTAGTAGTACTTGGTAAGACAAATTTCTACAAATGCTCTCAGCAAGATACTTAGTGATTGCATACTGCTTGACATAAATAACTGTGGTAGATTTAAGCACAAATTTGTTGGTGTGTTGTTATATTTATTGCAGTATATTACATCAGGGCATTTTCTGGTATCATTATGACTGATACTATAAATTTCAACAATTGCAAATTGTTGGAAAACTTTATGATGTTATCCAAGATGCTGACTTGCTTATACTAATAAAAGGTGGGGAAACTAATGTTTGATTATGTGGCTGTAATAACACTATTTAACTCTGTTATTTTAAAGGACACTTTACACTAATCTTGGAGTCTCTGTAAACATGCTCTTCCTTTATTCCACTTATAAAACACCTTTTTGCTAAAGTTGAATTTAACTCTTGTGCTGTCTATATATGCAGGGTACAAGAAGATAGGCTCAACATGAAAAATTAAAATAAATCAGTTTTCAAAACTCACATTCACATTTATGGCTAATTTTAGTGTCGCTTTAAGAGATGAAAAAAGGGAATTCTGTGGATGAGGTGATTAGCGTATCCTCCAGGTTTTGCTGTTAGAAGAAAAATTGCACACAAAAGGAAGCAATAAAAGAATAAGGAATTGTATTTTCCCACAATTCATTTTCCACTCTTTAACTTATCAGCTTTTCCTGTCTCTAAATTGAATGTCATTGCATAAATTGTGTACATCTTACATGTTATGTATTTTTTTTAACTTGAAAAACAATTCCAACCTGGTACTTCACTGTCTTTATGAACTGCAACCAGCTAATGCACCAGCTAAATTCATATGGTGAATGTTGATACACTATGCAGCTATGCAACCATCAACCCCAGTTTCTTTAGGGTAAGTGATACATACGGCCTGGGCTATATTCAAGCAAAAGAGTCAGGAGTCCCTTCTAATACCCTGGGCAGTAAGTTTGTCTGCTTAGTCATTCAAGACCTTCAACAACAGGCTGGGAAAAGTTTGGGTTGTGTGGCTTTGCTTCACATAAGGTTTGTTCACCCAAACAAAATGATCTATTATGAACTGGAAAAAAAAAATCATGTTAGCAAGTCATTATCCCATAACTCTGAATAGACTAAAAATAAATTTAATAGTATTATCATAGTATTAATTAGTTACTGTAAAGAGTCTGCCTTTCACACAGAACAAAAAGAGTTACTAAGCATGATGCTCATTTAAATGTAAAGTTGTAAATGTGAAGTCCTGGTAGATTACAAACTTGCATCTGTCTTCCATGCTAAGCAAGTTGATGTAAAGATATATTAAAGAATGGTGACATATTATTATTAAGATATTCTTAAGACAAAGACACATGTGTATTATTATTATTATTATTAGGTATAACTTAAAATTTTAATATTAAATTTGCAGAGCTAAGTCATTTCTCACTAACTTATATGAAAGTTCTTTACTGAAGTTAGTGAACATAGATAAAAATAGTCAAATTCTCTTAGCATATCTGGAACACTGTAAAAAATCTTCCAACAAAGGGCTTAAAGAATCTGGACATTCATAGTTTACATGGTATAAAAAAGTAGCAGAAATGAATAGTTATTTTTTACAGTGCAAAGGAGTTAACAGAGGAGTTCCTTACAGATCAGTGAAGAGACTTTATTATTTAACATATTTATCAACAAAGTGGATACAGAAATTATGCTCTAAAATTATTCATGTTACTTAAAATGAAAACTGACTGAGAAGACTAGTGGAGGATGTCACAATACTGTGAGTGGAAAATAAAAAGGCAGATGAAATTCATACTGATGAACACAAGGTTATGTAAGTAAGAAAAAAAGAAGTTAACCTATAAACTATAAATTAATCATTATCATTCAAGAAAAAGATCCTGGAGTTACAACAATTATATGAAAACATCATCCTTACCCTTAGAAATAATAAAAAAAGAAAATAAATATTACAAAATATTAAGAAAAAAATAAAGAAGCAAAAACTAACATGTCCCTGCACAGACTCAGAGCATGTTCAGATATTAAATAGTGAGTAATTTGTAAATTGAAATAAAATAACAGAGATATAATAAAATAAAAAGTGAGTAAACTGGAAGTTATATAGTAGAATCAGAAAAAGTTGTTCTACTTTGTAGTAGTAGTATTTCTACAAAAGGAAAAAGTACAAACCAACTATTTATGAGAAAATACTAAATAGAAAATTACTTTTCATCTTGGGAAAGGAATTATTGTAGGGAAACATAAATTAGTGTCCTCAAAATCATGAAAGACATGCAGAAAGTGAATAGGGAATGTTTATTCACTATTCGTGTAGCACAAAAACCTTTATCAATTATATGTCAAGCAAATTTTTACACAGAAGGAAGTTCTTCACGAAGTTCACACAGTCAGCTGTACAGTCCGGGTGAGCCCAGGATGTAGTGGAATCCCTGTGCATTATTTTGTTAAAAAAAGCAATTTAGCACATTTGTACACAAGTATTGTCAAGCAGAAGGAAGTAGATTCACCTTCCAGCTCAGAAGGTCCTCAAGACTTACATTGATGGATGCAGGTTATAACAAGAGAAGATGTCCTTTGTTTTCACAGTGACTCTGAGAAGTGGGCTCTTTTTCAAGTGTCCATGATTAGTGCTGTCAGATCAGAATTGTGCCAAATGTTTTTCTTATGAGAAAAATATTGCTGGTGTTCTGGCTTTCTAATGCTTTACTGTTTCTGACAAAAACGAGTTATTCATCAAATTTATAAAAAAGAAATTACACTATGATCAATATGAATTTTTCAAAAAATGGTGCATTTGCATATGTGTAATTTTCATTGGCTTCACTGTTATTAATCCTATTTCCTCCAGTTCTGACCAATGCCACCTTTACACACATTTGAAACATCCCTTTTTCACGGTTTGTTTAAAATTAAGCGTAACACAGGCCAGCTTGAACTCCCTGCTGAGCAGAAATGTTGATGGGAGAAGTAAGGCGTTTCCCTTTCAGCTGTGGATTTAACTAGGCAAACAGTGACTGAATCTGCCTTCTTGGCAGTAGACTTATGAACAGGTGTAACAGAGTCCCATTTCCATGTCTAACAAGATCAGGTCCTACCAAAGGGAAAGCAGTCCAGATTTAACCTTTTTACAGTAGATGAGCTAAAGAGAAATATTCACAAATATGCTTGTTTTGGCAGACTTTGTTTATGGCTTTGCACTGCAATAATAATATTGTTTTCAAGGACATTTTCAAGTTTATTAGATTTGATTACTGTATATATGGTAGGATTTGGGTTTAGAGCATGTGTCTTTATCAAGTATAAAGTCAAAAAGCCCTTTTGTGAAGACTGTGTTCCTTTCCCACATTCCAGTCCACTGGGTTAACCTCAGTAGGTCACTTCACTTTCCTGTGCGTTGACTGTATCACTTGACTTCCTTTGGGTATCCTTACAAAATGCTGTTTGTATCAGAGCAAAAAGCTCCTTTGTTCACATTTTTACTCACCTGGAATCTCAGAATTGGGCACCCTGGAAAAAGAGCCATTGATAATGCCTTTCTGAGCTTAAAGAATAATACAGATAATAATGTCTCCATATAAAAGCAAAGAGGTGTTGCCTATCTTAAGAAAGTTCAGCTTCTCAATAAACAGGTAAAATTGTTTCTTTTTTTTTTTTTTTTTTTTTTGNCTAAGTCTGATAGCAAGGGAAACTTTAAAAACTTTGTTGATCAGAAATGCAAATTCTTATGCGTCCTTGCTTTTTAATTAACTTTTTAATTTTCAAATACAAAGATAGTATTGATGATGGCTGGTAAGCTTGGGCTGAGAGATGTACTGATCTAATGCTGTTCTTTGGAAATCTGCAGAGAAATGAATCTCAGGGAACAAATGAAATGATAATTGGGATTTCAGTTCATCAGAGTTCAATTCCACAAAATAAATGTTCAGTTTCACAGATTGTTTCTTAAGGTCTTCTTCTGTAACACACAGAATTATTCAAGGCTCAAATGACAGATAAAATTATTATAGGTTTTTTATATTACCATTGTCTCATTCTCAGAAAGGCACTGTCAGGATCAGAACTTCACTGTGTTCATCACTTGGAGCTAGGGGAAATAATACTCATCCTTTTTTAACTCCATACAGCTGCTTTTACAGCTCTAAGTCACCTTGTGAAGGCTGCTAATTTGACTGTAGAGGAAATCTGAAGTCCTATATACAGGTGTCTATACTTCATAAAAATGGTTACAGCAACCTGAAACAGACTATTAAAATAATTTAAATATGCCCATCATAAAGATGTACAAAGATCTGCTCCTGAAGGAAAATAAAAGCTGATAAAAATAAATTAATAAATAAAAAAATCTAATTTAAATTATTTACTCAATATGGGGTATCTGGACAGAAAAGGTGCCTTAAGATCCACAAAGCCATCAACTGGCAGTGCCTACTATTTTAAGAGCTGGGGTCCTGGAGCTTCATAACCTGAAACGCAGGAAAACTACAGTTCATGGAAGTTTAAAATCATAGAACATAGGATCATAGAGTCACAGAGGTTGGAAAAGACCTCCACAATCATCAGCTACAACATTTGATTGAACATCACCGTGTCAACTAAATCATATCACTGTTTCACATCCACTCATTTCTTGAACACTTCTAGGGCTGGTGACTCCATCAAATCCCTCGGCATTCCATTCCAATGCCTAACCACCCTTCTACCGAAAAAAATTCTTTGTGATGTCCATTCTGAACCTCCTCTGGGACAGCTTGAGGCTATGTCCTCTTGTTCTGTCACTCGTTTTCTGGGAAAAGTGGCCAATCGCCACCTGGGTACAGTCTCCTTTCAGATAGCTGCAGAGACCAATAAGGTCACTCCTGAGCCTCCTTTTCCCCAGGCTAAACAACCCCAGCTTCCTCATCACACCTCATACGACTTACTCTCTAGACTCCACCAGCTTCACTACCCTCCTCTGGACTCACTTCAGCACTTCAATGACGTTTTCGTAGTGAGGGGACCACAAATGGATACAGCACTTCGGCTGTGGCCTCACCAGTGCTAAGTACAGGGAGACAATCACTTCCCTAATCCTGCTGGACATAGTGACTTTGATACAGGCCAGGATGCCACTGGCTTTCTTGGCCACCTGGGCACACTGCTGGCTCATGTTCAACTGCTCTTGACCAACATCCCCAGGAGGTTTTCCACCAGGCAGATTTCCAACCACTCTTCCCCAAGGGTGCAGAACTGCAGGGGTTATTGTGATCCAAGTGCAGGACCCAGCAGTTTGCTTTATTGAACCTCATACAAATGGCCTTAGCCCATTAAGCCATCCTGTCCAAACCAATGTAGCACTTCTATTCATTGCACATATTTACACATGAAATACAAGGAAAACCCACATTCTCACTTCATTCCAGCTCCACCTTGGGTTTAGAAAGAAGTCGAAGTTAGAAAGACTCAGGGAATCTGGAGAATTTTCACATTGGGTTAGGCACGAAAACACTTTGGGGAAATGATCACAGAGAACTGAGAAGGGTGCTACTAGTGGCTGCACCATATGAAGGTGCCTGAGGGATGGGTACTGGAGATGACTCCCATTGACACGGAGAAAGGTGAAAGCTGAGCTAGCAGCTAGTTTGTGTGGCAAATCTGTGAAGCATAAAGCTAATCTCTATAGTAAGAACTGTGAGATTGACCTTGATGTGGTCAAACAACGGAATATAGAAAAGGAATTCAGAATAATGACTCAGACAAATGGTTTTAGCAATCTGAACTGGCTGACCAGGAGTAGTACACAAATGAGACCACAAAATAGGAAGATGGGAGACTTATATAGATGATTACTTACAATTACTTAGACTTGATTTCAAGGAACAGATTATATGAAACTAATCACAAAGAATTGCAGAATATGTTGAGTTGGAAGGACCCACATCCAGTACAAATCCTGACCCTGCATAGGACCATTTTCAAGAGTCACACCATGGAGTGTGCCAAGGAGTATTGTTCAAGCCCTTCTTGAATTCTGTCAGGCCTGGTGCTGTGACCACTTCCCTGGGGAGCCTGTTCCATCACCCAACCACACTCTGGGTGAAGAACCTTTTTCTAATATCCAAACTAAACCTTCCCTGACACAACTTCAGGCCGTTCCCTCGGATCCTGTCGTGGTCACCACAAAGAAGATATCAGTGCTTGCTCCTCCTCTTCCCCTCATGAGGAAGTTGTACCTGTAATGAAGTCTCCCCACAGTGTCTTCTTCTTCAGTCTGAACAGACCAAGTGACCTCACCTGCTCCTCATACACCTTCCCCTCAAGGCCCTTCACCATCTCCATTGCCCTTCTTTGAACACTCTAATAGCTTAATATCTTTCTTATATTGTGGTGACCAAAACTGCATATGGTACTCAAGGTGAGGCCTGACATCCCAGAAGAATGATGCTGCTTCTGGTCCTTGCTAACGCAGGAGAAAAAAAAAAAAAGGAGAAAAAGAAGGCTCCCATTTTAATGCTGACAATATATTAAATGAAGAAATTAAATGAAACAATTCTGGGAGGGTATATATAATGATAAGAAAGTAAACTAGCAGTGGTTACATTTTCTATGGTAGGCATAATTGATATGTTTGTTGTCTGTGATTCACACATTATTTTAAGTTTCTGAGGGGGATTTTTATTGCAAAATATTCTGCATTTTAAATACTATTTAATTATGGTTTGTTTCCTTAGGGATTATATCACCATGTGATTTTAATTTGGTATATACCCTAAGGGGCAGCATATTTTCAATTATGAAATATTTCCTCCAGAAACAATAATGGTTCAATGATTTATTGCAGGATCCTATTATAAGGTGCCTCATACAAGTGAAATCTGAAATGCAATTGGCTTAACAATATAGTATAGGCAGGACTAAAATGCATGTGAACTGAGCATATGGGCCTTTTTCACAAAAATCATATTTATATACTTTCATCCTTTGCATAATACTTCAATTATTATATCTTGAAAAAAGAACTTGGAAAGCTGAGAGCTATGAAACATTTACATTATTATCTCTTCAAAAAGTTCATTTTTGGACAAGTATCATTTGGATAGGGATTAACTTAATCAGAGATTTTGAATCTTCTTTACTTTAATTTTTAATCTCTTTTTAAAAATATGTCTGAATCTTAAAAAGGCCTAAACCTGTAGTCACAAAGCACTGCTTCAAAAAAGGGGAAAAAAAGAAAAAAAAGAAAAAAGAAAGTTTTTAAAGCAGCCACCAGCTGTAAGAGAGATAGTGTGAGCAGCAGATTTGTGACAGAGTGGAGCATGAAACCCATCAGCTGATGAGTGAAAATCCCTGGTTTCTAATTAATCGAGGTACACAGGCCAAGGGATGAAGAGGATCAGGGAAATGAAATCAGGAAAAAGATACCATCAGTCATTTCTGCGGCCCATTGTCATACTTCAGAATCTGCTGTAATGAATCACTCAGGCATTCCACAGATACATTCAAATGGTGAAGAAAATTCATTGTCCGGTGAAGAGTGTTTGATAAAAATCTTTCTTTTCCCCCCTCTTTGTCAGAAGCCTATGATCAGAAAAGGAAATCCAGACAGCACAACAGGTGTGCTTTTGCAAGCCTGGTGAAATCTGCAAATGAACAGAGGCACTAAAGAATTTTTTTGTGCTAAAATTTCACCAAAATGAAAAAGTACCTTGTAAGAGCAGGCAGTGGCAAAATGCACTGAAAACAGCTGAAGATTAAGGGGATAAAAGAAATAAAAGCTCTTCTGGTTGAGAAGTTCCTGTTCTTATAAAATCATCTTACATGGAAAGGGTGAACAAACTTTTTAGGATATTTTTGCCAAGTTTAATATTTCCAGATATTGCCATCTTCTTTAAGAGCTACTAATCCATCAGCTAGCCCTAATTTAAGTCAGCACAAACTGTCATTCTAAAACTTGGAGGTGGGCAAGGACAACTACATTTTCTGAAAAGGGGAGAGTTTAATTTTGTTCTCACAACTACTTGGTTTCCTTCAAAGGGAGAACAAAAGTTTTTAAAGGCAAACGGGATTTGATTTTTCCTGCTTCACAGGCCTGAACAAGTGCAAATACTGTGAACAAGGAGATGCCTACATTTTGGATATGAGTTAGTTTCTCTCCTGTCAGACTTGCACAAAGACTTTAGAATTTATGAAAAGATTAGACTGAAAGTCTTCACAAATTGAAATTCTCATTATTTAAAATTTGGGATAGCATATCTTTCTCTTTATTTTTTTTTGTTTGTTTTGCCTATGCCTCAACTTTTTGACCGTGAGCAGGTCATATACCAGTTTATTCCTTAAAGTGGTGTCCCCCATTATGTGACACCAGAATATAATTGTTTTTAAATAATCAGGTGCTATGCTAAGACATATAAGGATGGCTGATTCATTTTAGATTTAATTACCATAATATAGGGTCTTGCTGTCTATAGTATCAATCACTGAGACACTTTATAGTTGATAATATTAAAATGGCAATAATGAGAGTTCTGCTTCATGATGAAAATAATTTTAATCATGGGTAGATTACAAATCCATTTACTGTTACGGTTACTGAGAATTCTATTATCTGCCTCCTATTGTGAAAGATGTTGAAACTTGTTTGCAGGAAATGTAAAACATTATAGAAGTACGCGCTCTATGCAAAGTTCCACAGCAGAGCAACAAAATCCTGCTTAATATCAAGAACTTAAAGAGGAAAGATGTAATTCACCAAATGAACTTGTAGCTGCACCTCTGTGTGAACATATGCCTGGCTATGCAGATCTATTTAGAGACTCAAGGACAACGTGGGTGCCAAGTTTAGATTCTTACCATGATTCTTCCAACTGACAAGCAATATTTAGCCAGGTGACCAGCTGTTGCCTCTGCAATCAGGGTATTACTGATTACTAGCTCCAATCTAATATATAGACTCTACATAGGTAATCTGGAGACTATTTAGTTCTTCTGCTGTCTGTAACTCTCATGATTTCATGTGACTATAGACTTATAGTCTCACATATTGTTTTTCGTTTCCTTTCCTCTTCTTACTTTTTTTTTTTTTTAAAAAAAATTCCATTCAACACTAAACAGCTATTGCTACTACAGGGCCGATACCCTAGTAACCCCTGATGGGATTACCTGTGTCCCCTCTATAAGCACACTAAGACTGATATCACAGATTAAGAATGGTTTGGGTTAGAAGGGACTTTAAGGATCATCTAGTTCCAGCCCACCTCCCATTGACAGGGACACCTGCCACTAGACCAGGTTGTTCAAAGCCCCATCCAACCTGGCCTTGAGCAGTTCCAGGGATGGGGCATTTACAACTTCTCTGGGCAGCTATTGCCTCACTGTCCTCATAGTAAAGATTTCTTTCTAATATCTAATCTAAATCTACCCTCTTTCAATTTAAAGCAATTACTCGTCCTATAATTACATGCCCTTGCAAACAGTACCTCTTCTGCTTTCCTGTAGGCCCCTGTCAGGTACTGGAAGGACGATCTTACATCTCTCCAGAACCCTCTCTTTTCCAGGCTGAAAATAACTAAGTCTCCCAGCTTGTTTTCATGGGAGCAGTGCTCTAGCCCTCTGGTCGTTTTTGTGGCCCTTCTCTGGACTTGTTCCAGCAGGTCCATGTCCTTCTTTTGGGGGCCTGTAGCTGTTTGAAAAGGGCTTTGGAAGGGGAAGAGTGTAAGAAAATTCACTAACCTGTTTGTAAAATTCAGTTTCCCTTATAAAGCTGGGATCAAGGCAGGGCACAGGGCAGGGGGGATCGCCCCAGCCGTGCCCCGGGGCTCCCCAGGACTGGGCCAGGACCAGGGGAGGAGGGGGCTGCTCTACCTGTGCCCCGCTGTTCCCAGGACGGGGATCAGGGTAGCCCTCGCTTCTGCCTGCCATTCCTGGGGCCAGGACGGCCAGGGCCGGTGCTGGTCCCCACATGATGGAGGGGGCCGGCGGTGATCATGGCGGGGGGCCCCCCAGACTGGGCCAGGCCGGCGCCAGCAGCAGCCAGTGCTGATTCCCCCGGACGGGCCAGGATGGGGCGGCGGCGGCTCCTCGCCCCTCGAGAGCGCGGGCCAGAGGCATGCAGCCCGGGGCCGTCTCAGGGTGCGCGAGGGGGTCCCTCAGTCCCAGCTCAGGTGGTGGGGGTGGCGGCCTGAGGGCAGTGCCGCAGATGCAGCAGCTCTGGGCTGGCCCTGACCGGGAACCTGAGTGTGGCCACCGCTTTTGGACAGCGACGGGGGGCCAATGCTGGCACCGTACTAGCAATAGGGGCAGCAGTGGCGCCGGGGCGTTCCTTGAGGTGCTACAGCCATGAAAACAAAGATGGCACATGGGACATGAAACTTGCGGTTTCTCGGTGGGAAAACACTGGAAAACAAGGTGGGGCTCAGCCCCACTGACCAATGGAGAGACGGTTTGGCCCAGAAGAAGGCAACGAGATCCACACAAGAACAAGAAGGCTTAAAAGCTGGTGACAACAGCCCACCCTCCTCTCTTCGGCTCTCAACCCAGGGGCAAAGACACAGCTGCTCTCCTCCTCAGTTACAGGCCTCACGATGCGAGTTCACCCATTTCTCTTGGAGAGCAAGTAACCCTTTGGGGAAGTGGTGGGAGGGAGTCGTTTTCACTTCTTTTTATGTTTTTCCGAGAGCCCGAAGGGCTGGGAAATGCTTCCAGGAGAGAGGGAAGGGAGAGAGACAGCTTTTTCTACCCTTGCCCCAGGTTTTCTTCAGCTAGGCATCTAGCTGAGAGAGAGCGATTCCCTTTCTTTTGTTGTTTGTTTTGTTTGGTTTTTTTTTTGTTTGTTTCTTTTTCTTTTTGTGTTTTCTTTTTTTTTTTCCTGTGTGTCAAGTGTTTCTCTGTGTAATTTTGGGGTCCCTTTAGGGTATCCTTCCTTCCCTAATTTAAACCCCCTGTAATAAACTGTTCACCTGCTGCAAACTCTGTTCAGTTTTCCGTCACCTTTATTGAACCTGCCCCTAGATGATAAGGTGGCTTAAACCGCCACAGGGCCCCAGAGCTGGACACTGTACACCAAGGGGGGTTTCACTGGAGCAGAGTAGAGGGAAATAATCATATGCCTTGACCTTCTGGCCACAGGTCTCTTGATGTAGCCCAGGATGTGGTTGCTTTCTGGACTGCAAGTGCACATTGACTTCAATTTATTGAGTTTCTAGTCAACCAATATCTGCAAATCCTTCTCACAAGCATGTGTCTCCACTTGCACATATTGTTGATAGCAACTCTTCGAGTGTGACTGTCCAGTGAATCAGTGAATTCCTTATTGTCTGAGTAGTCCACCCATCAAATTCATCCCTCCAGTTTAGAGACAAGGGTGTTGTGTGGGACAGTGTCAAATGCTTTTCACAAGTCCAGCTAGATGACATTAGTCACACTTGCCCCATCCACTAACATTGTACCCCTGTCATAGAAGGCCACCAAATTTTTCAGGTGTGATTTGTCCTTAGTGAAGTCCTGTTGGGTGTCACCAATCACTTTCTTGTTTTCCATCTGCCTTAGAATAGTTAGCAGAAGGAACTGCTCCGTGATCTTGCAGGCCAATGAGGTGAGAATGACTAGCCTGTCATTCCTCAGTTTTCCTGTTTTCTTTTTTAAAAGTGGGAGTTACATTTCCCCCTTTACCGTCAGTTTCTTAACTACTTCCTCTGCCAGTTCCTTCAGGACCTGCAGACGTATCTCATCAGGTCCTATGAACTTATGCACCTTCATGTCCCTTAGGTGTTCTTGAACCTAATCTCTTTCAGGGTGGTTCATTCTCCCAGTCCTTGCCTTTGCCTTCTGTGACTCACGCAGTGTGGCTGGAGCACTTTCTCATGAAGCCTGAGGAAAATATGAGGACAGTGAACTGAATCCCAGACTCAATCTATTCCCAAAGTACTGTTGTGGCTTGAAGATCGTCTCCTATTCACAAAATGCCGAGGTGGGAACACAACTCCACATGCCTCTAGATGGCATCTTTAATAGGCAAAGTGTTTGGGAGTCAGAACAATTGGACAGAGGTATTTCTCAGGCTACAAGTGATTTTTCCAGAGGTGCATAAGCTGCTGCTGAACCCCTGCAGTGCAGGAAGAGCTATAATATCTAAGAGCTGTTCTGTTCTGATTTCATTTAAAACAAATAAACAAAACAACCACACTGAAGTAATTTTAATGCAGGATTTTAGACAGGGTCTTTTTTTTCAGAAACAAATAACATAAGCTTCACCTCAATGAACCTTTTTTTTGAAACCCTGTGTGACTATGTGTGCACATATACATTAGCACTGCTTTGATTATATAATGTAATGAGCTCAGTGGATTTATTCTGGATTTACACTATTGAGCCTTTGAGCAGAGTTTGGAACAGTACCTTGTCGTTAAGATGCCAGTTTTGTAAATGCATTTCTTTTCTTAAGGATACTGATGAAAATTTATTACTGATTTATCATGCGTAACTCTGCAATGGAATCAGATTTTTCTGTTCCAGTTTCATCACTATTTCTGAATTGGTATTAAAAATTTTTACAAACTTAGCAGAGAATCAGTTATCATCAAAGTCCCCAGGAGCTCATTTACTGATGTGCAAACTGCGCCCCACACTGGTCCCCTGCTTTGGAGGAACTCAATGAATAAATTAAATTTCCAGAGACAGCCAGCTTTATAATCCTGGCCTACTGCTTTTCCTTCCCACTTGCATAATTTTTTGTCATTCTGGGCTTCATTCTCTCTGTTCAGACTCTATTGCTGACCGATGAGTCTGGGGGGAGGGATGCTGGGGCTCAGGAATCTAAGAGAATGGCTTACAGGGAGCAAAACACATTTGTAAAACCATCTGCCCACGGAGCAAAATTGTAAAATGTACTGTCTGCACCTTAATTTGCATGAGATATACCATTAGTAAAATGAACAGTAACAAATATAGAAACAATCTGTTTTCTTTTACAAGAAATAGATTTCTTCTTTTTTTATTCTATCATTCTCCTCAAATACATTGCTAATGAACCTTGTTAAACAACCACAGTTTCATCTAAGCAATAGATCTGTTGCTTTGTTTTTTATCTTGTGTTTAAAAAAGCACAAGACAACAAAGAAAAAAAGCAACTTTACAGGCTTTACAGGTCCCATATCTTCTTTGAGAAAAAGTGAAATAGAAACAGCAACAAAGAATCCTTCTAATCAACCTATTCTGTAACTCAGAAACACTCTTCGGAAAGGTTTTCATCAAAGTGATTTTCTGCAGATAGCTCACAGGTGATCAGGATAAAACCCCACAGCTTCAGCACTTCAAATATTTATCATATACGTGTTTGCTTGAATCTTGATAAGGGTGAGATCTGGGACTTATGGACACTAAGATAGGATGTCACCTGAGACATTCATCTGATTCCGAATGCAGACAGAAAGAAAGTGCCTAGGAGATGCCAGAAGAAACAGGGAGGGAGAGAGTAAGGGATACTAGGACTGGACAGCCCTTGTTCCCAGCTCTAATATCCGACTGCAATTATTTTGTGGACATCCACTCCTTGCCTGCACAGAAGATAGGGCTATAAGTGTATGTTATTTTTTAATTACAAGGGGGTAGAAAAAATCCTGATGATGGGCTGGAAGGTGCCATTGCATTGTTATTTTTTTCTCTCCCTTCGTTTGCTGATTATGTGAGCTGGGCTCCTTTGCTAGCCGATGATAAGCAGAATTTCCATGTTCTCTGCATAATTAATCCATCTCTGCCTCTCTTCATGCCAACTCGCCCGTTATCGCCGGCACATGCCTGAATTGCAAAAGAATCCGCTCTTCAATTGGAACTTATTGATATTCTAAGAAAAAAAAGAGAGGGGGAAAAAACTGAAAATCCTTAAGTTTAAGCCGCAGATTTTTAAATGGATTAATTTCGCTGCAATCGCAGCCATCTAAGGCGAGAAGGCAGGCAGAGCAAATTGAAAGCATCTCCATGTTTGCAGAATTTGGTCCAGAATGCTGAAATGTACTGGCACAGTTCTCTTTTAAAGTCAGAAAATTACCATTCATTTACATCACATGAAATACTTTTTTATGCTAGAAATATTCAAGAGACGTTCCTTAAATGCCTGCTAATGCTAGATAACATTTCTAACTTTCAACATTTTGCTAGACTTTGATATGACATGATAGGAATGCCTGCCAGTGTGGAATATTATATGTACCAGTAATCTCTTTTTATCACATATTTAGATTATATCATCATCTTCTTATACCATCCTGAAGTAGTCTTTAAACAATGTACTCAGTGTCGTAGGCTCCTATTTAGTATAACTACATGAGCCAAACTTGGTAGGGTGCATTTAGACTTTGTCCAGCAGGAAGGGTTTTTTAAAGCGACATCTCACAATCCCAAAAATGCAGTTCATCTTTTTCTATCTTTCACAAAGTTAGCTTTCATTTCTTAGGAACCTTTCTACATCTAGAGATTCTGTGTTCAATCGTCTATAATATGTGATGGGTTTTGTTATTTCAGTGCAGCTCTTGAGGATTGCACTTACATTTTGAAAAGGCTCAGCTGCGCTCCATAGCAGCCTGACATCACACGTGAATAACAAGAGCTAACAGGAAGCTAAGACTTTCCTTTTTTTCTTTTTTTTTTTTTTTTTCTCAAATATTACCAAAATCTAAATATTCTTCTCCTTGTATTTCTCTAATACAAAATTCACATCCTTCATTTCCTTGACCCTAAGAAGCAGCAACATTCAGCAACACTGAGCGATTTCTTTAATGCCTCAGCTAAGCCACAACATATCTGGCATTCCATGCCTATATGCTAGAAATCAGCAATTTATGCTGTTGTAGAAGGAAATGTTGACACTCACAATTAACAGAGAGAGAAAAGTTGCTAACTGGCTGCGAATGGAGATTTAGATGTTAGGAAATCTTTATTAGGTGGGGATCTTTCATTTGAAAAATCCATGGTAAAGAAATAAAATAAATAACTAAATAGAGAAACTTGCACATAGCAGAGTGGGCAAAACAAAACAAAACAAAAAACATACAGCAGGACAATTATATTTGTGGCAACATCCATTTCAGATACAAAACAATGAGCTTAATACATGGTTGGGTCATTTTACCATATAAAATTAGCACTTATAATGAGATGTATGTCACTAGTAAGTATAGATAATGCTATAGTTCTATTTTGGATTTTCAGGCAACAAAAAGCATCACATAAGAATAACTAGTGATCACTTTAGGATATGTTTTTATATATTGGAAAAAGAACAAAGAAGATTTTCCAATTGCTGCATAATAACTGACAGTCTTAAAGCATTAATAAGGTTGTTTCTGGCATATTACAGTTTTAACATTATGGCTTTGGCAAAATCAATAATATTTGAAAAGAGCTTTTAGAAAAAAATAATTATGTTCATATTCAACTTTATAAGCTCCTAAGAGAAATAGTTAAAACTACATATAATATTATCAAAATTTTTTAACATTTGTGAAATTGTGTATTTAGCACATAAATATAATATCTCAAGAACAAAATTTGTGTTTTTTCTGCATATATCTGTAGCATCAATAAGTTAATAGCCAATATTCAAAATTACTTCAGATACACATTTCCAATTTTGTAGTGTTTTTATTAAAAATAACTGATTTCACCATAATTTGGGAGAAAAAAAATAGTACACAAATTACATGAACTGCATATTACCACAGAATTTCCTAATCTGTTATAGTGAAATCCTGATTCTATTGAAGTCAATCACAAAATCTATTTTGCCTTTAGTAATATTTGCATTTCAGTACAATTTTGGTAGTAAAATCAAGTTTAATTAAGCTTACACAGCAGTCAGTGTCGATCATTTCTATCAGAAAGATTTTTCTAAGAAAAACTTTTAGTATTGATACCATGAAACCACACAAAAATATTTCAAACTGGCCAAACTTACTTTACCTGAAAGTAAAATTGTAGCTATCAATTAAAAACATACACCTTCTTATTTTATATATATTTCCATTCCACCTTTTTTATTATCATCCTATCGTACCTAATAGTATTCTGTTATAATTATTTAAATAATTAAAAATTACCATACTGATTTAGGAATCAAAATTTCTGCACTAATACTTTGGAAGATTTTTTGGCATGGCAGCATAAGATGGATACTTTTTCTTCCTGAAAAAAATGGCAACAGCTACAGCATTCAGGAAAAAATCTTTCAGTTATTCATCATATTTCGACATTTGTTTCAGATGATAAATAAAAATTTCTCAAGCTTCTTGCTATCAATCTCTGTATTGATTTGGCCTTATAGAAGATCAACATGTAGTCAAAAAAATTGAAATCAGTGCTCAGCAGAAATGTACCCTTGCTCAGAAGCCTAGATTCAGTGCAAATCAAATGGCTGCAATTTATTCATGCATAACATTGTCTGGCACTAATCTATTCTCAGTTTTATAACTAGAAAGCAGCTGTAAATGAATTACTAGCTGATTCGTAAATTTTACTTAGAGGAATTTCCTTTCTCCTTCCAAAAATATTACTCTGTTTAATTTAGAGTTTCTGGTTTTGTTCAGTATAGAAATTCTACGTAACATCTTGGGGATCTTTAAGCAGTTTTGCAGTGACACCTGTACCGAAGAAAACCCTTTTCAGTTCCCAGATGCATGCTCTCTGCATATTGGGCCACTTGGTATAAAGTACAGCATAAACAGCAGATTTCAACGTGTGTCAGGCATGGTCAAGAGATGAATCAGTTCTATGGAATGCCATAGACACATGGGAATTTGCCATGCTACATTCAGAATACAAATCATTTATTGTTTGTTGTGGCATGTGTGTACCATCTACAATGCAAAGACTGACTGATATTTGGAATCATTGGAAAGCTGTTGTATCTGTACACTTTCAGCTTCTTGAAGACATGAAAAGTAAACTCAAAATCTTCATTAAGTCTGGCAATGAGCGGGCTATGTTGTTAGGTGTTCAGTGTGTTTGTTAATGTCGCAAGGAGACTTTGTGATATGCAGCTCAAAAAGAAAGGCCCTTAGCAAACAAGGAGACAAAATACTGTAAGTAAGCACAGAGGTATTTAAAAGCAATTGGGTCTGATGATTTGTCTGTGAAAATCTTTGCATAGGTTCCATAAAGAGAGCTTTGGTGTTTTGTTATTACAATCACAATTAAAATAAAGAATAACACAAAATCTTAACTGAGTCCACACAATTAACCAAACAACTACTCTCCTATAATAATAAGTGGTTAATTGCCATAGGAACCTAACTTAGGAAAGGAGTCTTGATGAGGGTCCTCGAATGATCTTTGAGGTGAACAATGAGATTACCTGCACATGGAACTTACTGCCATAGATATGTAACAGTAAGAGCTTAATGGGGAGCTGTGAGGGAACAAATTGACTCAGAGAAGTCCAGCTGGATAGATGTCACACTTCATTTTGATAAGAATATATTTGCATTTTTGTTTTATATCCTGCACAAAAATGTACCCTTAATTCCAACTCTAACCTCCAAGATGAACTATTAGTAGCAACACACCGATATTATCACACATTCTTATTCTTATGTCTAAGATGAGTGTCTAGGTCAAAGAAAATATGAACCTTTCCTATGTGCTGCAAGATGGTCAACAAGGTATACATGACATTTGCAGTGATAGAACCAGGGATCTTTCTCCCCTTCCTTTCCCTCTCTCATTTGTTTTTCTCTGGACCTGGGCAGAGAACTAAAGCATATCTAATTCTGAACTTAATTTTTCTATTAAATCAAAGTGAATAGACTATACAGAACTTTCAGTGAATGTCAGAATCTCTCTTAAAGAGCATGAAATTATAAGTAAAATGCTGAATTTATTTGCAGGGTACAATTAATTTTTTTGTCACAAATCCTTGTACAGAGCTACACAGCTGTTGTCTGGATTAAAAAAAATATTATAAGATGGAGTTTTCAAGGACAGAAGTTACAGTTTATGTATAAAATGTGTGATTTACCATTGTACCAAAAATCCAGCAAAAGTAAAGGAAAACAAAATTTTCCCCAGCATAATATATTCAAAAAGGGGTATTTGCATGAAAAGCCCATAAATACACTCAACCTTTAGCTAATGTTGCCAACAGAAAAAATATAGCATTTCCCAGAACCAGGAATGCTGTTCCTGCTTTATGTACTCACCTTGCTAGTTTGTTATTTGTTGAGAGCTGAGCAGAATCAGAATCAGATTCAGCTATTCTCCCTAGTCTTGGGGCAGTTTTGATTCAGGAACAGGAATGGAGTAAGCACACTCCAGAAAGAGTGCTTTGTAACATTCACTGGTCAGTGATACACAAATGAAGTGGCACAAAAGCCCTGCTGTGTTCAGGCAGGCTTTCCAGAAAAGTACTTGATGATAGGACTTCAAAATAGAAGGTGGTATTTTGGCAAATAAAGGGGGGGGGNAACAAATCCAGAAATAACAGATGAGAGTTTCCAGCCTATTGGAAAAGATGGCCCTTCTTGGAGTGAGTTTTGTCCTCAAGTCAAACACAAGAACAGGCACGTTCATGGTGCTGCATCTGCACGACTTTGCTGTTGCATAATTAGAGATACACCTCAGTGATGAAGCACAAATCCCTAGGGTAAAAACTTTCCAATACACATCACTGCTGAGGCAGATTGCAGCCTGGTAATAGAAGAGGCAGAGACGAAGAGTTGCCAGCATTTGACAAATCATGGTAAGTTTCCTTGCCTCACTGAGACAGAGCAAGGAGAGCTCAACCATCTAATCTGTGGCATCTAATGAGTAGGAATACAATTACTTCAAACAGTTAACTAAGAAAAATTTATTCTTTCCAAAGTTGAATTTACTTGGAAAAGATACATCTCATAACAAAAGTAAAGCTAAAACCTGCACAGAACTGAGCATATTTTTTATTTTTCCATTTGAAACCTGGGATTATTTCCTCCAGGCATTTGGAAGGACAATGCTAGCAGGACCCTGTTTGCCAGTAAAGCTCAGTTTTGGAAACCATCATCAGTCAGCATGAAAATGGATCCAACGCTATGGAAATGAGCTCATTACTATTTTTTTTTCCTGGCACTCACACAATTTGTGCTTTTAGAATTTTGAAAAGCGGAACATGAATTGCAAAGAAAAAATGAGTTAACAATATTAAACAGTCAGTTGCTAATTACTGAGCAATACAAACCTGAGTCTGGAATGACATACTCAGACATCCAGCTGGACCTCAAGCCATATGCTATTCTAGATCCTCACACACAGCTCCTGCTGTTATCAAACACTGCAGTATTGGGTAAAAAGTTCAGTGTACAAATTAAGATATAGTCAGAGCTGCATATGTGTAGATACTTTAAAAATAATAATGAATATCTACAATTTATCAGTAGAAGTAAAGGATGAGAACTGTAGACAGAAAGGCAGGAAATCACTCTGAATCATTGTACATGTTTCACTCTCATCTTTTCGTGTGGAGCAGAAGTGTCCAATAACTCCTGTGCTGTTCTTTCTCCATAAGGAAGCTACTTATATAGGTTTAGACTGTTACTTCATCCCAGTGCTACATTTCAGCTGCAATAGATCACTTTGCTAATTGCTCAATGTAAGAAATGAAGTTTATTATCTACTTATTGATCCCAAGGTATGATACTTGGCAGAATGAAACATAAAGAAAATTCTAATACAATGTAGTAAATTTTAATGGTGTAATTCCAAGGATAATAATATTGCTAAAAATATTACTCCCCTAAGTATAAAAAGTCATTTACCTTTAGCTCTAGGTTTCTTCTTGGTCCTAGCTAAAATATTAACTTATAATTTATTTGAATTGTATTCCTTATCATGTGTTTTCCAGATAAAGGCCACCTACATTAAAAGGTGTACATTTGCTTCACTAAACCAGATAGTCCATGGTATCTTCTTGTAACAATGAAGATTTCATCGAGTATTTCATCAAGTATTCATTAGTATGGTTTTCTACATTTATGTCATATTGTACTGCATATGTAAAAAATAATCCGCCATAAATAAATTGAGAAATAACTCAGAGAAGTTTTTAAAAAGTATAGGTGTCTGACTTGCATTTGCGCACGTACATTTGCTTACATGTGTTGCAATTACAAATAATTCCAGCCTGGATCAGTGATTCAGTGTTGACCAAATAGATGTTGTAAATTAGCCAGTGATCTCAGACATGCAATAAGGCAGAGGAATCTGTAAGTTTAGAGCAATTCCTGGTACCCTGCAGTCCTTTTGGTTGTATGGTTGTAATCCTGATAGGCTTGTGTGAAAGCACATATTTTACAAGTTTGTCTTGAGAAAAGACTGCGGTAGCAGGATCAAAAATACCCAGCAACTGATATCAAGAGTTGTTTTCGTGATGATTTCAATCACCTTTAATTCTTATTCATGCAAACAATACACAAGTATGGTCAAATAACTAGATTTAAATGAGATACATATAAGCAACTAAAAATTAAAGGAACTAGAATCATAAAATTATTTAGGTTGGAAAAGATATCTAAGATCCTCAGTTCCAACCACTGACCCAGCACCGCCAAAACCATCACTGAACCATGTCTTCAAGTACTACATCTGCACATTTTTTAAATCATTTCAGGAGCAATGACTTCACATTTTCCTGGAAAGCCTCTTCCAGTGCTTGAGAACTCTTTCTGTGAAGAAACTTTTCCTACCATCTAAACTTCCCTGGCACAACTTGAGGCAATTTCCTCTTATACTATCACTTGGGAGAAGAAACCCACCCCTACATTGCAACAACCTCCTTTCACGTAGTTGTAGACAGTGATAAAGAATCCCCTCAGTTTCCTTTGCTCCAGCCTAAACAACCTCAGTCCCCTCAGGTGCTCCTCATAAGATACATTCTCCAGACCCTTCATCAGCTTTGTTGTCCTTGTCTGGACATGCTCCAGTCCTTCAATGTGTTTCTTGCAGTTAGGGGCCCAAAATTGAGCACAGGAGCCAAGCTGCGGCCTCACCAGTGCCCAGTACAGGGGACGATCACTGCCCTAGTCCTGTTAGCCACACTGTCTCTGATACAAGCCAGAATGCCACCGGGCTAGTCAAAGCAAAAGCTTATAAAGAAGAAAATAGAGTAGTAGAAAGATTTGTTTTACACATTTTAACTTCCTTCACTGTTACTGGAAAATAAACAGCCCTGCATTAAGGACCTGATAGCATGTGATTCAAGGACTCTGATTTAAGACCAAATCTCTATGATTTGGACTAATATACTTTATGCAGCCAGTCAACACTATCTGTGAAATGTGAATTTGAAAGAAAGATTATTATACTAGCTTAAAGCTGGATATTTACACATTTGGTTCCTATATTCATTAAACATTTTCATGCAGAAAACAGTAAAGAAAACCCAATGGAAAGCTGGAATCCTAAGCAATTCATTTTCCACTTTAGGAGAAGAGTCTCTGTGATCCCTATGAGCTTTATTACTGCTTTATTTATGGGAATTACTAGCTCTTTCTTAAATTGTTCTGTTCCAAATCTGAAACATGAAATATTTCACATTACAGTAATATTTAACAGAGAACTGAGAATTGTGAGACAATTTACAAGTGGAGCTACTATTACACTTGCAAGAACTTTCCATTAAAAAGTTTAAAGCTGGATTAATTGCTCCATCACAAATTTTTCTTTTTAAAACCAACTGTTTTTCATGCAGCAAAATATAAATGCTATATACTGTACCAGTATTAGTCTGTTTTAAAACACTGCTTTTCTCCCCAAAAAGTTTATGGTATAGATACATACTCTGCATTCTAATGTACTGGTTCATGTTATAATAACCTAACAAATCAGGAAACTTTAAACATCCCACACAAATGTGTATGCTGTTTGTGCGGGAACAAAATTCCCAGAGGTATTTGAAATTCAATAGTCATAATAAATTTGTAGATTATAAAACATTATGTATGACAGATATCATTAATTTGAAAAGGGAAATAATTTCACATTTTTAAACTGAATATGTACTTACTTAAAAGTTACATTATGACATCATTTTGTCCTCCCTGTTAGTGATGCAAAACACCTGATGAAAACGTAAATAATAATTGGCATTACTGAATTTAAAGTGATTATAAAAGTTGCAATAGCTAAAAGATATTGATTTATAAAGTAAATGTGTACTTTAAAGGTGACAGTGTGTAGTAGAGCATAAGTGTACATTTAAATTATCTATTGCTTTACTATTAATCATTAAGTGCAACTATTAATTATGGTATTCAAAGGTTTTATAGGCATTTTCACAAATCTTCAAAAAGTATAATAATAGGTGATAATAAAGACTGGAGACAGATGCTACATACAGTATGCTTCTGAAATACACATTTTTGAGCAAATATGTTCATAATCCTTTGAATAGAGAAAGTTATTTATTTTTGCAGTAGATGTCATTAGGATTTTCCTTGGGAATAAAAAAAGAAATAATTTCCAGAAATACAAATTCTGAAGTCCATGGTATCATATACTAGGTAGTTGATATTGCTTAGAATTCAGACATCTTTACTCAGAAGACAAAAGTATTTTTAGTTCGATATGAATATTTTGCTTCGCTTTTCTAAATTTCATTTTCTGTTCTATTGAAAAGTCATGTCGAATATCTAGATTATTTTGCTTCAAAATATCTGCCCTGTGAATGAAATCTACCCAATGAATGAAATAAAATACAGTCTGCACAACATGAAAATATGGAAAAATTTCTGGAAAAGATTTACTTCCGAATTTGTTTCTTTCAGGATGTGAAAAAGCATAAGAGCATCGGATTAACCAGATCCTTTACTAGGGCTCAATTACAGATGTGAAAATTCTTGCTCTTCCAGCCTACAGTCACAGCCATTTCTACATTATTGTTGTCACATATCTAACTTTTACAGAATGGATTTTGATCCACTTTAGGCATCCCTGTATTTTAGGTAGAAAGGAAAATTTTTTTCCCTTCTCAAAATGATTGGCACAGATAATATTTTCATTTTTTGATCAGATCAGGAGATAAATGTGGAGATGCAGAAGCACAAAATGTAGAAATTACCCATTCTTCTTATTCTGAGAAAAATATAATTGAAAATATTCTTCAGAAAAGCAATCTTCTGAAAAACTGAGGAAGTGGTTCTTCACGTCTAATAGAGTTAATAATTTGTATTTCCATTTCAGTTGTACAAGAGAAAGATATGTGGACAAAAGATTCCACTCCTGGATGGAATATGTGCAGAACCAGTAAAAGAGTTCATTGCATATTAGTTACCGTTTATAATTCCCACGTGTGGATAATTGAAGTGTATCTCATGTACCTCATTTGTCTTGCACATCCTTGCCAGCTTACCATATATATTTAGGCCCAGAAGTTCCTCCAGTCTGGAGAGCAGGCTCCAATCGTCTGAACATACATTTGCCATTTCAATGGATGGACTGGGAGTGAGCTTCTTTAGCATGTGGCTGGAATAATTTTGCTGCTGTTGCTCCCCTGGTGAGTAATTTTGGAAAGGAGTGCACATGCTAAAGCAGCTGCCTGCACCAGGAGGAAAAGATCTGCATCCTGCAACTTAGATTTTTGTCAAATAAAACCCTATCACAGGACAAATGGGTTTTCTTAGTAGGTGCTCATATTATCCGTGAACATTTTTGTGACAGTGCAGTGCCCTAAAATTTAAAAGCTTATACTGCCAAGGAAGGATGGTATCATTTTATGTGGGTATATATATCAGCATGTTTCTATGATCCTATTTAGAAATTAGTTTCTAGAATATATCCTTTGGTTTAAATGAGTGTTTTAAAAGTAAGGTCCCATTTAAACAAACCCTGAAAGAAAAACAGGGCAGAGGTCATAATGTTTACCCTCACATGGTAAAAACAGAAGAATTTGTTTGTAACTATACTATACCCTCTGCAGGAAGGATCAGAACACCCTCAAAGATATTTTGATTGCCCTTGTGCATTTTCCAATGAACCTGCTTGTGATTAACACTTAGATAAATCCTTTAGAAAAGACAGAGGCAAATGGGGTCTTTTCAACAATATACTGTGTTTTATAAATTACCTATTTTATAAAACTACATGATCTTTCAAAATATGTACCATGAGAAGTTTTAGAACATCGCATAATTTTCATCTTGGATAATGAATTTTTCATTCATAAATATATAAATAATAAATCATTTATTCATACAGTGTAATGTAGCAGTTTACTACGTACTGCTTGACTTTTGTAATCAGGGAATCCCCTGATGAAAAAATAGCACAATATTAATTACCAGCACCATCTGTGCTAAACAATAGGAAAAACAATATTTTAATACAATGACTTCATGCATGTCAGTTATCTCCAACAGTAAACCCTGCAGTTTTGTTGATGTGGTTTACCTTCTACTCATTTAAATAACTGATGTTCTTACAAAGGTTAAAACTATGAATAAATGAATTAAAATTAAATATAATGAAAAATACTAATAGATACAGCATGGTGGAAGTTCATTCATCAAATAAGTAATCTTACAGGTATAGATACACCTATATTTAAACATACATTTTTAAATTTACCCATAAATATTTTAAAAATATAAATATTATTTACATGCTTCTTACCGATAGAAGACTCATTTTTAACTTCTTAGCGCTGGGGTTTCTTGTAGTACTTTTTTTTTTTTTTTTTTTTTTTTTAAATTACCATTATTATAAGTACATAATCTTCAAAACATAAATATTTAATTCTCAGTATTGTAAGTTGGTTTGATGCACACAAGTAAGTATTCTGGAAATATTAAGTTAGGTGAGTTTGTTTTCTCTCGCTATAATAAGAAAGGTGTTACTCTTATACAATCAAGTGCTAATTTTATTTAAAGATTTAGTGACTTTAAAAATATGTTAGCTAAATTAAAATTGCATCTATAAATACATTGTCTTCTTGAGACATTCCTCCATAGGAGCCAGCCACGGGTATTCGAGTGAGGACAGGATTCGAATTCACTGGTTGAATTTGTCATGGGAAAATCTTAAACACAGATTCCTTATTTCCAAAGTCCTCCACCCCAACTCATGCCCACATTAGCAGTTTTCAGCATCCTTCTGTCTGCCCATTCTCTTTAATATTTATTTACTTCTGACACAACCATTTTCTTTTAGTAAACTGTCATCATGTTCTAATTGTATATAAATCTATGCCAATTACCAGAAATCTTTTTCCATATCTATCATATTGTGAAGTTTTCTGTTGACTTCAACTTTCCCCATAATATCTGTACTAATTTTTCAGTACTTCAAGACTCCATTGGCATTCATGGCCTTCAAATGTACATGTCAGAATTCTAATATAAAACAGAGTAGGTTGTGTCCCAGAAGAGTGCTTTTATTTTTGCATGCATATACTTTTGCTGACAATTATTCAGGTTTTTTATTAAGAATTTTCACTTGCTGATATACTCTTTCATCAGTATTGCGAGTAATATTGTTTGTAAGAATTTACAGGAGAGGAGACAGTAGTGAAACTCCCAAAGCTTTAGGAACTGCCCAGAGCATTTATTCACCATAATAAAAAATAACTGCTTATTTACAGCCATCAGCTTACCTACTGAAAGGCAATGTGAATTCTCCCAACTCCTGGCCAATCTGATTTCCCCAGGCTTTCAGTGAGCTGCACATTATTTTCAAGCAGTGTACATGCACTTGCCTGTGCCAAAGGCAGACTGCTCCCTGCTCTCAGCATGGTGCCCTACCCATCCTGCATCTGACTAAATTTTGCAGGCCTTTCTGTACCAGACACGGAGTGCCATGACACTGCCTTAGAATCATGGGATTGTTTATGTGGGAAAAGTCCCCCAAGATCTTTGAGTCCAATTTTAAACCAGCACTGTCAAGGCCACCACTAAACCATGTCCCTAAGTGCCACATAACTGCAAGGATGGTGACTCCACCATCTCCCTGAGCAGCCTGTTCCACTGCTTGACAACCTTTCAGTGAAGAAATTCTTTCTAACCCACCTGAACCTCCCTGGCACAGCTTTCAGCTATATCCTCTTGAACTGTCACTAGCTGCCTGGGAGAGGAGACCAACATCCATCTTGCCATAACACCCTGTCAGGTAGTTGTGGAGAGTGATAAAGTCTTCCCTGAACCTTATTTTCTCCAGGCTGAACACCCCCAGCTCCCCCAGATGTTCCTCATATGACTTACTCTTTGGACCCTTCACCAGCCTTGCTGAAGGAGATTATGGCTTTGCACACATTTGCATTTGCTGGAGTTGTGTGAAAAGTCAAGGAAACCTTTCAGACACAACCATAATTCTCTTTAATGCTCACTATTAGAAATGAAGTTACATAGGAAAGCTTTGCACTTTTGAACTGTGATGCACTGGTACTTGGCAAATAGCAATACTTTATTATGACATCCCCAGGTACTGTCTCTGGGATCCTGCAGCCTCTTGCTATCAGTGGATTTCTGTACAAACTAAATCCATTTAGGTTTTCATCTTACCAGGGGTATCTTGGTCTGCTACAAGAGTTGTAAATCTCAACAGATACTGCAAAGGAATGCCTAAGCATTGCAAATTCAGACTAATTTCTTTTTTTTTTTAGTTCGTTTTGATGTATGCTTGTGGCCACTGCTCCATTTCCATATCAACAATTCTCTTCTTGAGCCAGCCTGTGTATTTGTCCCTCCCAGTGGTTCCTGACGGTAATTGAAAAATTTTATTTCTGCCTCGCAATCTAACAGTTTTCTCAGTTGTGAACATGATTCCAGGTTGATATCTACTTTCATACCTATATATCTCATAGATTATCTCATCTCCTAAATTTGTATTTTTCCTAAATTTGTTAATTAAAAGGAACATCCTCAGAAACATTGTGTGGACTTTTATCTTTTTTTTTTTTTTTTTTTTTTCCCAAAGAAAATACCCTGTAATTTTCCCAGGCATGTGTTACTCAGTACTATCTTCTCCTAATGTCAGTCTAGACTTCAAACTGGCCATTATGTAGAATTCATTTCTTGGTCTTAGTGACTGTTTTTGCTGCCTGTACTTCATTATTTCCTCTCACTTTCTTAGACTTCGGTGCTTCATTTGGCAACAGTAGTTTTCTCACATATGTAGATCATTTCTATGGCTCCCTATATTTAATTTCTTCTTAGATGATTCCAATATATTATTACAGGAAATTTTACTCCTGCTTGTATAATGTGTTTTTCAGTTTTTATTGGTAGCTTCTGCTGTGTGTCAAAGCTTTTTTTCAGGTTTTTTTCATGTCTCCTCAGTTCTCTTTTCCATGTATTTCTTCTCTCAAATAATTACTTTCCCTTGCTCTATTCTTTCTATGGTTGTTCCTTCTTCTTGTTAGACTAACAAATATTTTTAAACTATTGTTTTAATTGTTTATCTTTTTCTAATATTCATTGATTTCTCCCAACCATTACCTTCTCTATCTTGCTTGACTAGGTAAATCCAAAATCTGAGTGGCCCTCCACTCAAGACCACCATAAAAATATTTTGTCTCTGTTGAGACAACCTTTCAATAGTGTTCCAGTGAATCAACTCTTACAGTTTGCTTTTCAGCCCTTAGTTTAATTTCTTCTTTCTTTCCCACTACTGTAGTTAGAATCATGGTATGGTTTGGGCTGAAAGGGATCTTAAGTGTCATCTAGATCTAATCCCTCTGCCATTGGCAGGTACATCTTCCACTAGATCAAATTGCTCAGACCCCCATTCATTCCTGGCTTTGAGCCCTGCCAGGGATGGGGCATCCAGAGCTTCTTTGGATAACCTGTTCCAGGGCCTCACCACCCTCGCAGTAGTGAATTTCTTCCATAAAAAGATGAAAAAATAGGTTATAATCATAGACACTTCATATAGTATGGAACAGATCTCACTTGCCTTGAAGATCCAAATAGGTCCACTGACAATACCTGAGAAGGACTCTGCCGTTATATTATAATTATGAGGACAAGATAATTTGGAAATATGAATTCTCTATTCAATGTTTAATATTTCTCAAATAGAAAAATGGTTGCTAAGTTGTACATACTAAATAGAAAATAAAAGATGTACAAATTTTGCTCATGCTGTAGCTTGTCAACTTGAAATTTGACATTTGAGTATGCCATTTGAAATCTTTAGAAAATGGCCACCTGCTGAAAACATATACTTTTTGAATTATTATTGTACCACAAAAATGTCTACATTTTAACATAACAAGAACTACATTGGCAATCTTCCAGTATAGTATTCAGGTACTTCATTTGCATTACAAATTACAAAATGCTGTAAATACATTACAGAAAGACAGAAATGCTGCCTTTAACAGATGAACCTTGATAGAAGAGTACACCTGAAAGCAAGCTTGAACTTTCTGTCAGTAAAGATCTGCAGGTGACACCTGGCTTTGCATTCAGGCGAGAGAGGCAACTTATCATAAGTCCTGTTCAGAGCTGCTGGTTAGTGACACTGGGTGTGTAAGTGGGGAGAGAAGCAGTGCTGCAATGGATTTCAAATATTTTCAGTCCCTGAGGTATTCAAATGTCACTGAGCCTCATCAGAGCTCTCCTGAATAGTAAGTAAGCCATGCAAAAGCCAAGTCCATTGCTCAGAAAGGTACAGCAGGGATACAGGCAGTAGGGCTCCAAATCTGAAACACAGCCTCCCAAGATTCTTTTCTTTTATATCTACATTATGGTGGTGAAAATCATTAAATAGATTAAGTTGAGAACTGATAGAATGTATGCATACATCCCTAAAACATATATTGTGCTCATATACAGATAGATTATATGCGCAGGATTAATATTTCAGATTGTGAAGGAAAGGTCTAAATTAAACTTGTTCTTCAATTGTCTACTGTATAACTTTGCACAGAATGAACTACCTCATTTTAAATTCTGTAGCTGATATTAAAAATTAAATATTATTAATTAGTTATCCTATTTATTGATCAATTTACCTTTTAGTGATTCTTCAAAAACTTCTGATGGCTTCCTAAAAGTAAAACCCCGTTTTCTCCAAATAAGAATACTTTTCCAAAGAATGCATATGTTGTTGAGATGTTAGGCATCTGACTTATTACTTACAGGAAATGTCCAATACTCATGAGGTAGACGTCATCATTTTATAAGTTGGTCCCCATTTATGTAAATAGTGCCTTTAAGAATGCAGTCTTTTTAAAACTTACACTACATCTAAGTGCATGTTTTTAGCTGATAGTCATTCTACAGCTGAGACTTGCAGGTAAGATATTTGTATATTTGTGGCTTGGTAAATAAATCACTTCTAATGAGGCTTTCTAAATAACTTCTCCCCATTTATTCCTTAGAAAACACAAACATTAGAAATGGAGTATCACTGCATTTAGCTACCAAACAACAGCTAAAACTGTTTTTCTATTAGTTTACCAGTTTCTTCTAAAAAAAGTAAAAATACATTTTAAATGCACCAAATTATTTTTTATCATGCAGAGTTCACAAAATTGTTTGCATATTCACTAATATGGAAGAATGAATTTTTCTGTTCAGAGAATCACAGAATCAACTGGATTGAAAAAGACCTCTGAGGTCACTGAGTCCAACCTTTGCCCAGTACCACCTTGTCCAATCCTTAAACACCTCCTGGGACAGCAACTGCGCTACCTCTCTGGACAGTCTATTCCAGTGCCTAACAACACTTTCTGTGAAGAAATTCCTCCTGATGTCTGACTTGAATATCCCGTTGTGCACTTTGAGCTATGTCCTGTTGTTGTCCTGTCACTAGTTGTGGGAGTGAAGAGGCTGGCCCCCATCTGGCTATAACCTCCTTTCAGAGTAAGTAAAGAGATATAAGATCACTCCTGAGCCTCCTTTTCTCCAGGCTAAACAACCCCAGCTCCCTCAGGTGTTCCTCGTAGGACTGGTGCTCCAGAAACTTCGCCAGGTTCATTGCCCTTCTCTGGACATACTCAAGCACCTCAATGTCCTTCTTGAAGCAAGGGGCACAGAACTGGACACAGCACTCGAGGTGCAGCCTGATCAGTGCCAGTATAGGGGGACAATAACTTTCCTGGTCCTGCCGACTACACTATTTGTGATATAAGCCTGGATATAGGACCCAAATATGAAAATAACTCATAAAAATATGAAAATAAAAATTAAGGAAATAGGCTAGGTAGCATTTGTGTATAGCTATTATTCAGTCTATAACAGCTGAAAGAACTAAAATGTTCAGAATTAATGTCAATTAGAGCAGATGATTGCTTTAAACTTGAATTTGTAATTAGTTTAAGTACCAAGAGATTGTGCACATAATGCACTATGTTTGTTGCTTGATAATTTTGTTAAATAAGTCAATAGAGGGACCAAAGACTGGGCAAACAAGGAGACCTAGTTATCCCTTCTCAACAATTCAATCCTTTTATCTGTCACAGTTTCAAGTCATGATACTATCAACAGATTTTTTTCAGAAAGAAACATTCTGAAATTTCCAGTCCAGACTGAAATAAAAGAATCTAGAGTGATATCCGTACAAAGAGAATGATAAAGAGGTCAGGAAAGAAAATTTTGATGCATTATTCTGCATACTGATAGCTTCCAAGTCAAAATTTTTAAGTTCAAGAATGTAAGCAATAGTCAGATATCCTATCCTAGTGGATCTGCCTACTGTTTCAGGAGATTAAACTGTGTTGACAATTCCTGCTAGTTTGCATCCATGCTCCAAATACCATGCTTTAGATGTTTTTGAAAAACAAATAATAGTTAATTGTAGTCCTGATTCCAAATTTAAATGTTTCTTCAGAAGGTAACAAGCTTGCAACTCAGTGGATCCTTTTTACTTCTATCCTGTTGGGCAAGGGTGGTATTTACCCTCAAGACACTCTCTAAATTACAGTGCTCTGATTTTATTTAAACAGGGCTGAAACATCAAGCAAAGAATTAATTTCTTTGATTCAATTCTGCGGGCACTACAAGAGCACACAGAAGATGTATTTATGGTTTTAGAACTCAGTCTGAGCTCTTTATCTCCAGGTCCACGTATAACAAAAAACTCCCAAAACTTGTAACAGAACCAGATGCTCCTATTGGACACTTAGACACTATGTATATTTGTTTAAGACATGAAATAGTGAATCTTAGTACTTGCTTTATTGACAGTTTTTCAAACTACTCTACCATGTGTCTGGTAGTTTGTCTTGCTAATTTTTCTACCACAGGCATGCAGTTTACCAGATCATAGACTGTACAGTAGACTTTTGTGCGGTGTTGTTGTGTTGGCCTAATTCTCTGTTCAAAACAAGAAATGGCTATGTAGTGTTGGTGGAAGATAAGGTTAAATTACTTTTAACACTTAAGTAGAGTATAAGTAGCTTAGTTTCTCAAAATGTGCTGGAACATCAAGTTATAGAAATGTTATTTTCCTTGGATTTTGACACTACTTAAACACGTCACTAGGAGTTTGGAACATACTCTAAAGAACATGCTTTTTGATCCCACATATAAGTATGACTATTAAATTTTATCTTATTGCATCTTTGTGAATGTTATGAATGGATTTTTTTTTCAATTCATTTTTTTCAGAAAATGTATAAAATAATATATGTGCAAGGCTGAGAGAAAAACTTCTCTGAGGTCACCTTTTTATAATTATTCTTAAGTAATGATCATGTATGACATTTTAGAAAAAAAAATAAATTTCTGGCAATAAGAGCAATTAAAAAACACCTGCTAATCTAAGCTATACTTATGACCCTTCTCAGAAAATTTCTGCAGTGCTCAGAGGAAGGCACAAACTAAAAGGAATAAAAAGGTTTTCCCCAGCTCTTTAAAAGGGCACTGGTGAAAAGCCTGAGAGAGGGAAGGGAGTGGGGTCGAGATGAAGGTGGGGGAGAAGGAAATGTAATTCAAGAAGCAAAAGAAAAAACAAACGAGAGTTAAAAGAATCATTTTCTAAGAAAAAAATTTATCCATACAGGAGTTTAGAAGGAAGATATTAATAAATGAAATGCAGGAATGAAAAATATGTCATTATAACTATCATCCTTATCAAGTTTAATAAACTCATAGAAACACAGGATGACTATTTTTTTCTAGTTTACACAAAACTTTCTCTCAGAAATGGAGCAAAAAGTTGAATTTGAAACAAATCAAATTTATCTGCATATTTCCTTTGTCTAAAACATTTCCTGAAAGTCTTAAATTGCTCTGTGTGAAGCTGGGATAATATTAGAAAACATCTATAGCAAAGTGGCAGTGGCTATAGTTAGGTGAATTTTCCTGTTTAGTCTATTTAATTTCAGTTTTACACTTTTACTTTAATATTTAGTTTCATTCAGTCATGTATAGAATCAAAGGCCCTTCTCAAAAGCTTTGTAATTTTAAGATTATTTCATATTAATTTAATTTTGCTATCAATCAAAGGGTATACTATGTGGCAAGCTTTTGAGTGCCAGAGAAAATAATCTTTTATTGATGTTGTTGTTTCATCAACAAGAGGGTCAAATAGAGCACTACTTCTGCAGGTCAAGCCTACTGTGCACCCTGGGATGTCTTTCTTCTCCCCTCTAAGTGCACTGGTTACCAACTTCCCCACCCCCCTGTAATCTGCCAGCTTTTTGGAGCTCCTTATTAATTCTAGAGTTTCTAGATACGTCATTACCCTTCCTTTTCTCCCAGACTAGGAAACTCTTTTGTCTTACCTTTCTGCCAGAAGTTTTCTGATACCCATCCTCTGTGTCTCTGAAAGAGTTCATTCAGGGATTTCCATATTTTAAAAAGTTGAACACGGGTACACAGACGAAAGTCTATAGGCTGCTGTACAGGAGCTTTTAGGTTCTGGATGTGGTAATCAGAGTTCTACCAAGTTTGATTTTCTCTGTTCACCTACTAGGAAAAGTAATTGGGTTTGGCCCATTGATTCACAGAAATTGATCAAACATAAAATTCAAGGCATTGCACAGTAGAAGTAGGCAGAAATGCCATTGAGCTGGAAGTGAAATCTTCCCTCAGTTTAGCAGTTATGCTGTTGTTACTTCTTTGTACAACCTATCTGCTAACATATAGCTAGCAAGGCAAAGCTGATTTCCCTAGAATAATTTAAACATACAGTTTAACTGCAATGTCTACCGAAATTTCAATCCCTGTTTAATACAACTATGAGACCATTATTTTTTCAATAGTAAATAACCCTATTAGTGTGAACCCAAAGTTAGCTGAGCAGTTATATCTTTTGCTTCTCAAGAATCTTCTTCAAGATATGTTTTTGTTAGTTTGGACGGGGACAATTTTTTATCTGTCTCTCTATTGTTTTGTTTCTACAATACCATATCAAAACTGATTAATAGGGAGCAATTTCTGAAAAGTTACTACTCAATATTAAAATGACTATCAATATATATGGAATAGCAAAATCACACACACAGAATTACACACAGAATTAATAAGGTTGGAAAAGACTGTAGAGATCATCAAGTCCAACCTTTACCTAGGTTAACAACCTATCCAACATCAGTCTAACATCTATACCATCTAAACCATCTAGACCATCTAAACCATTTAAACCATGCCACTAAGTTCATCATCTAACCTATCCTTAAACACATCCAGGGATGGTGACTCCACCACCTCCCTGGGAAGCCCATTCCAGTGGGAGATCACTCTCTGTGAAAAAGTTTCTCCTGATATCCAAACCTCCCCTGACGCAGCCTAAGACTGTGTCCTCTCGTCCTGTCACTGGGAGCCTAAGAGACTGACCCCCGCCTGACTACAGCCTCCTTTCAGGTAGTTATAGACAGAATAAGGTCACCCCTGAGCCTCCTCTTCTCCAGGCTGAACAATCCCAGCTCCCTCAGCCGTTCCTCATAGGGCTTGTGTTCCAGCCCCTTCACCATCCTGGTTGCCCTTCTCTGGACACGCTCCAACAACTTGGTATCTTTCTTAATATTCACACAATACGTTTTAAAGGAAGATCTGAATACCCAGAACTTTTAATGTCATCATTATGCATAATAGTATGCATTTTTGTTATAAATACGTATATTATACTTAGTATAAGATACATAAAAATACTTTAGCCTACTACCTGAAAAAGAAGTTTTCAGCAGTAAAATATAGCTAAAAATAATGAATGCAATAATTTTTTTCCAAGGGCTTTCTGCCAAGTCAAGTTAAAGCCTTCCTTCAAATGCATGCACGCCTGTAGGTGTTACACATCTGGGCAGTGTATAGAGGATGAGAGCCACTGGATTTAATGTATGCAGCTGACTACAGAAAGGCACTATATCTTTTGATTTGCATCTTTCATATGTGCAGTTTTCTGTGCATACAGTTATGTTTTTCTATGTTTAAGATACCTTTGTTGAAACCAACTAGCTGGAAGACCAGCTGCAGAACTTTTCAAAATACACTTCATAATCTCGAAGGGTATTCTTTTTTTTCTGGCCAGCAGTAAATTTTCTACCTCAGTAGTATGGCTTATGGTACAGTACGAAAGACCCAAGCTTTTACAGCAGGTTGTATCGGCTATGTAAGCTTACACTGATTAAATTTCTGAGAAGAAACAGTCAAACATAAATACAAAAAATGACAATACAAATTCTCAGTTGAACTTAGCTAAATCAATGAAATGTGAATTGTGAATTTATCTCACTTTAATGTATATTGTACAACTAAACCCAATTTAATAAACAGTCAAATGCATGGCCTATAGATTAATCCATATCGATATTCTCCATGCAGTATTATTTTGACTTTCCAACACAAAATATCCGATACCACTGCTCTGTCTGTTGACAGTCACATTTGATTCTTTTAATAAAATCCTGCATTACATTTCTGTTAGAGTAAACAAGAAGTAAATTTCCGCATGGGAAACTTTGGAAGAAAAGTAGATGCAGGTCTTATTATTACTACAACCAAATGCAATAATATATACTCTCTTTTGGCACACCAAGTCTATTGATATGTACTACAGAAAAAAAAACAACAAAATTTCCACTAATTACTGAAGGATCACAATAAGATGTGACCTAGGACCTAAAGCCTACCTCACCTGCTTGACTGCAAAGTCCCCTCTAGTGGCTCTTTGGAGCATAGAGACTTTGCAGGTATCACTGTGTGATTCATAAACGAGGCGGCAAAGTGACAACATTTTGCTAACATTCATTGCCTATCAAATAAATATTATCTGAAGATTTTATAACTGTTTTACCTCCACTCCCTAGGCATGCATACAACAGAATTCTGACACTGCACACTTGTGTGCAATACAAAGCTGGAGCAATACTGCAAAATCTCTTTGGCTTATTTTCTCCCATGCCTTTGAGACCTCATTAAGATTCTTTAAAGGTAGTAGATTTTACTTAAACAAACAACAAAAAAAAGTCAACACATCAAAACTGCAGTGTTTCTTACGACTCCTCCATTTGGCAAACAGGTTTCTGATGAAACTCGAGTTTCCAGGCAGTTCACATGGGATCTTACTTTGTCATCTGTTGGTGGTCCCCAGCTTCCAGGTTCCTATGCTTTAGCTTACTCTTTCTGTGAAAATCTTCCAAACTGAGAGCTGGAATCCACAAATTGAACACACTGCTATATGGACTTTATTCAGTGTCTTGATCTTGATGTCTGGGAAGCCTTCATTCACCATATAAGAGCATTAGGACATTAGTCGTCTCATGTTCCCTGGATCAGATATGGATAGTCTTGCTTTCAAGGCACTGGTCTCTCAGCACTGCCTTAGCTGCCTGGAAGGTCTGGATCAGGCTATATCTCTGGGTTCCCAGTTTCTCTGCTGTAGAGACAAGAGGAAGCAGATGTTGGCTGATTCACCTTCCCATTTTCATCGAGGAGAACATAGATGCAAGGCAAGCCATGAAAAGTAAAAAGGCTCAGAACTTGTTTTCTTCTTCAGTTTCACACAGAATTTTCCAAACACTCTTGAATGGAAATGAAATTACAAAATATCCTGGTTTGGTTTTGAACAGAAGTGACTGAGAGGGAAAATAATATATCACATATCACAGATACTCATAGTCAAATGATCTGGACATAAAAGAAGTGTTAACCTTTCTTACTTCCTCTTGAATACTCACCTGCAGTCTTCTCAGTGTCAAGAATGTGCTGAAATATGCTATATCGCTGCTTTGCACTTTCTAATAGTCATCATGCACATCAACTTCTCCCACAGCAGAGAAAATGACACAACCACTCTGTCTTGTGAAGTTGGAAAATTAAAGCTCATTTTCCCTGAAAAGGTAAAAGTGACTATAGTTTACTATATGCACAAAATAAATTATCAAAGGGAGACAAATATCTTTGTTTCTCTTTTAATCTTGTTGAGCTATATTTATTTTAAAGGTTACTTGTCATTTCAGAATGGAAATGGGTTTTTGAATCTGTTTTATTTTCCTATGTTGCATACCAACAGGTTGCCTTTTCACCTTTTTCTCCTCTTGGTGAGTATATAAAAAGTCAAAATATAGAAGTCCAAAAGAAAAATCAGACTACAAAAAATACTCTATTATTTTAATTTGAGACAGTTGGTATCTGGACAGAAGACAACCCATTCTCATTAAGAGTGAGACATAGCATTACTTTTTCACACTGAAATAGAACTTTAGCCCTTAAGCAATCCCTCGGAAATAATTTTATATTGCTAGTGTTCAGTGTAAGACCCTGATCCAACTGAAGTAAGTGGCAGAGATTCCATTAACTTCAGAAGAGTCAGATTAATTCCTGGTCTTTGGTTGTTAGACTCTGTTTTGGCACATACCTAGCAGCATAAGAAAGGAAAGCACCATCACAGAAAAGGGTTACATAACTTTGATGAGCACCATGTGATGTGGTAATGCAGAGAATTTAAATCATATAGTGCAGAGTATTAATTGTTATCATATACCAGATTCTTATCTTTGTGCTCACATTTATTGACCTTCTCATGTATGGCATCTCTCTAGAATATGATTTCTATGAAGTTCTACAGTTTAACTCACCCCCACTTACCTTATGGTATTGTCTAATTTTCAGGCCAGCATTACAGAAGGGAAGTTGATTTGGGATATATGTGTTTGAAAAAGGAATTGATGAGGTAATTCTGTGGAAGGGAATACTCCTCTCCAGGAATTGTTTACTGTTCTCTCTTAAGAAGGGTACCTTATATTGCAGTGGAAACGATGAACTCGGTTTTTTTGGTGGAAACTTCTGAACTTCCATTGTTCAAGGGTCCACAGCGCAGGACATACTTGTAGACAAATGCAGGCAGTTGGCTGGGAGCCAAAGGAAAGTTTTGCTGGAGGTCTCACTTGGAAATGATGACTCCAGGAAGTGAAAGTTTGACTTAGTTTGTGATGAGCATGCAAAAGAGATTTACATTTGTTCAAGTTCATTTGCAAGTTGTGACCTATGCAAGTGAGTTTAATCACTGATATCTTGCAAGAGGAGTTTCAGCAAATCTCAGACTGCTGGCATGGATCCTTCCTTAGTAGCAAAAATGTATTATAAAGTCGGAGGGAAAAGAATAAAGTTTGTTGATGCAGTATAGGCTTCAATATGATCCAATATAATGCAGCACTTAACTCATCATTCTCTATTTTGTTTTATTCCTGTGGGATGAGAAGAAACAGCCTGGCAACATTTCTAGATTATAAAGCCTTTAGGGGAGGAAATATGTCTCTTTGTGTGCACTTTGAAGTGTTCCAAAACCTCAGTTCTTTATAAATTATAGTAATAATAATCATTTATTGCAGTGCAGTATGGTGTGGTCTCCCATTTACATCCAGTATGATCAGTTATGCTGTGTCGCTGTCCTGTTCATCACTTCTCACCTTGCACTTACATGCGACTTCTATTAGGGTTATTTTTAGAATACATAAGGCACTCAAATAACACGATTACAAGTGTGGAACAACAGCTTAGGAAATAGATAGGAGGATAGTTCACAGAAAGAGGCAACATACTGCACCTAAGCTGTGCAAGATCAAACCTGACGTTGTAAAACCAAAGAGAGAGGGTTTAATAGGAAAATAATGTGATGAGACTACCACGACTCCTGCTTCTTTTTAAAAGTTATCATCATTTAATGAATTTCTGAATTTCTTTTAAAAGTTCTATATGTATCCACATGTCTAACTATATAGGCAATGTATACCTATGTAGACATTTGCATACACTTAGGCAATGTGTTTGTGTCTGTGTGTTTTAAAAATACACTGAAAATAATGTGCTGCAGGAAACAAAGCAGACCAATTATGGGGTTCTATAATACTATTTTACATTTCTGGAGGGAAGTAAAATTGTTGTAAGTTTCTTTTTAATGGAATCTGAGCAATCTTACAGAAAGACTCATTTTCTGTCAACTTCAGGAATGACATATATTTACATGTATTCAGACAGTTTGTGATGCCTGGAGGCAACGAGTACTGGGGAGAGGTGCAGTGTGGAATGCTCTTCCCGCTCTGGCTGACAGAGGGTACTGAGTGTTTTGTTCTAGTTGTCAGACATTAGAGCACCCCTGTGATTTCTCCAGCTTTGTGCTGAAGGCTGTCTTGGGTTCTTATCACCAGGATGGAGCTGAACTGGTGGAGGCATAAAAGAATCTTTATCTCCCCTCTTTACTTCAGTGCAGCAAAGGAATGAGCCTAATATAATATGACCACTACAGGTAAAGTTTTTAAGTATGTGTTTCTTAAGGTATTGACTTGATGACTAACATACCAAATGATGGAGAATTTTTGCATCAGATCTAATTATTTCCCCTAGTTTTCTTTTTCTGTTGAATTAAGCACTGCAAATGATCTGCCACAAATGCTCTAATAATATTTTGTTTGAAACATACAATGACATATATTTTGCATATAACTAAAGCAAATTTTAAAGTTATTCTGTCCAAACTCCTCCTACCACAGGTACTCTCTACTATAATCATTCTCAGAAAAATGCTTGCTTCCCCTATTATATTATCCATATTAACTTCTTCAGCTCAAAGTCCTTCTAAAACATTATGGAAACTTTATTCTAGTCTTTAGATAATTTTACTTATGTTCAATACATTCTCATTTATTCTTTGTTTCATCATTTGACATTCATTTTGGTGCTCCTACATTCGGTTCATCTTTATCATATTGAGCCAAGGTGTGTTTGTGTGTGTGTACATACCTCGCTAATCTGTAACAGGATTCTGCATAAAGCACTAGCTGGAGGTTTTAGAATTCAGTGAAGAGCATAAATTTATTACTACACTTCTTTATTGATGTTACATTTCTTTACATCTCTCAGAGTGAGAAAATGTAGTTAAACACTAGTTTCTGTAGATTTATTTTATTGATTTTTAATCATTAAGGTTTGATGTTTAAGTCAATGTAGTGTAGAAGAATGGGACTGTGGATTGTCTTGCCTGAAACTAAAGGCAGTTTTAGATAAATTGTTGAAACAAAGTTTCTAATTTCACCTCAAAATTACACTGTATCATAACACCAATTTTCGAAAATATTTGATCAGTGGCTACTAAACTGCATCTACAATAAATTTAACATCTTGAGGCAGTGTAGTCTTCACCGAGAACTACTTTTAACTGCAATTTTACTTCAAGAGGGATTGTTGCAGTTCTTAAAGAGTTGTCAGAGGTGTCCATGACAAGGTAATATTTGGATGAGATTGAATGGTTTAATAAAATAATTCATTTTAAGTAACATAACTTATCCTGAAAGGGATGAAGGTCCAACCTTCTAAAGAATTTTTAATTTTAATAAATATTTTTGAGGATTTCTAGTTATTGAGAGCAGAGAACACGGGATAGGATATAAATATTCCAGCTCCACTGCTTAGAAGCCCATAGAATAGTCTAGTCAGTAAAGGGGTGTCTGGGGACATTAGTTGACAAGGTCAAGTGGTTGGATTTAATCAAATTCATTTTGTAGCTGGAGATTTAGTCGTGGTTATAAGACAGAGAATCCATCTCAAGTAAGGAAACCTAACAAGAAAGCAATATATCATCTGTATGGAGTGAAATATACTACTCTCACCTATTTAGCTTAATGTCAGAATTAAAGGAAGGTTTTGGAAGTACTATTCTAGCATAAGCTATTCAAATACAAGTGATAATGTAAAGCAGTTGTGTTTTGTTTTAGTGATATTTAGTGAATCTCTGGTAACAATTTAATGTTATTGCAACTGGGATACACTGATGTCATGCACCGGTTCAGGATAAAGCTCTGTATTTCATTACCAGTTTGAAAGTTTTTATAGTTTTAACATAAGGAACTGATTTTCAACACCTTCTACTGCCATCATGGAAGTTTAAGGCAGATACAGCATTAGTTATACACAGAACTCGTCTGACTTTTTTACGTAGCTTGAAAACGTAAGACATTGTAGGAGATCAGCTACAGAAACAAAAAATGAGCTGTCTTGTAGAGCATTGATTATTACCTCAGTTTAAGATCCAGGTCATATAAAATACTTGAAGTTTAGAGCTTTGTATTAGCTATCATATTTTGGAACAGATAATATGAAATTGTGATGATTTCAAGATCTGCAATCCTTTAAGAGAACAGGACGATTTGTTATGAATCACTGGTCAATAATTGTTCCTGTCCTAAAATTGTAACTGCACTTACTGCATGTCATAAAAGGCATCCTCTGGTGTTTCATTTTTTTCACTAGGTTCATTCTGTATATGTTATCTTTGTGTTCTAAGATCAACTCATTATAAATGCCTTGCTGAAATTTTAAAACTTTGAACAGGCTGAACTGATTCCAACTTGTTTTCTTGCATTCAGTTCAAGATGCTATTTTCCATACACAGGCGTTTTAACAAAATCTATACAACCCAAAACGAAGTAATAAAAATAAAAAAAATAGATTAAAGCTGTGTATTTTTATAGAATAGAGATTTCTGGAAATCTTTGGAAATAGGACTGTCCAATTATATCACCCACTTAAACTGACTTTTTTTTTTTCTTCTTATCTGTTTTTTGAAGTTATAAGTGAAAGCACTTCACCATTATTTTTAATCTTTTATGATATAAAATCCCACCATGACAGGTATTTTCTTGATTAGCAGACTGAACTTCTCTTTCTAGAAGTCTATGCCACTACTCTTTCATGTATGTTGTCTTTTGCTGAATATTTTTTCCCAGTGTTATCTCATAACAATATCTTGGTCAGAGTACAACACACACATTTTTCTCATTTACATTAGTCATAAATCATTCCTTGGGTTACCTGACTTTCTTTCATTTCCTGATTTTTTTTTTTTTTTCATACTGTGGTGCACAGGACTAAGCTTAAAATCCTAGGACAAGGAGTTAACAGAGTTTAACAGTGAGAATAAGAGAGATATATTGATAAATACTGGAAAGAATATGAAAAGTAGACAAAAGAACCATATAAGTAAGTGAATCTGAATTGAAAATAATATGTGAGGTGACTAATGTATAAAATAAGGCATACTCATCAACATACACATTTTTTTGTCTTTCAAATGATCAAAGCTTTCTTTACATGAGTTAGAAACTGATCATTTTCCTGTAGGTCCAATATCTTGCATCCAGAGGTCTTTTTCCCAAACCCCAGGTAGAATGATGGGCTGGATGATGATTAAACAGGTGCATTGCTGTATGTGGTGTTGAACTGGATGATGCACGTCCACAGCTCTTCTGGAACAATGCATTAGAAGATATTGAAAGTCACCCATTAGGAGTGATTTAAGAATGAATGTTAATTGCATTTAAGTATTGGCTGGCAATCTTCAACACAGTAAATGTGTACAGAAGAAAGGTCACAAGTCATGTTTTGGCCAAGACAATCAATAGTTCACTTGATCTCCCCTGCAACAGGGTTAAACTAAGGACATAACTGCATAGTACTTTCATTTGATAGTTTTGAAGCTCCACTGGTTTTCTTCTATGCATTTTAAAATGTTTTGCATTTTAAGAGACACATATTAGTCATTTAGACATTAATAAATCCACATTATGAAGCAGTAAACAAAATAAAAACTGGGTCTTTAAAATACTTACTACCACATTCCAAACTTACAAACTTTCCTGTAGGGATATTCAATGTAACTTAAAACACTCAAAAACCTAAGTAGTCCCAAAGCCATAACATGTCCTACTGCCACATAGATTTTATGGAATAAATTAATTTATGCCATAAGTTTTGTAACACAAATAAAAATCAATATTTGTGCCATTAATCAGCTGAGAATGTCTTAGAAAATTAATTAATACTATTACACTTTTTTCAGTTGATCTATGCATGGTACCCATATGAAATCCACATCCATGTCTACTTTTAGGTACTGTAGTGAGTTTGGATGTAATATTTAGATGTATATCTACTCAAAATTGTGGATCGGTCTCTAATTTCGAAGAAATTTTATCCTTTGCACTTGCAAAAGATATTAGAAGAAAAAGTAGTACATCTTCAGAGACTTCATTATTAATTATTTCAGTAGTGTGTTACCTACTTACCTGTCCCACATTGGCCTTTTTAGCCATCAGCGTGCTTGCAGCAAGCGTGGGTAGAGCTCTTCTCATATCTCTGCGAGGCCTAGCCATGATGTTGATGAGTGTGTTACCTGTACTCATCAATGGCTCAAGCAATATTTTCACTTTACGTGAAATAAGAATTTAAAAATCCTTTAGAATAACAACCATCTTGTTTTATCATCACAAGTAGATGCATTCTGGGAAGCAGAAAATACATCCTATAAAACACATGTCCAAGTACCATAAACATTAGGAAGACATGGCATATCATGGAGCAATACATGAGCATAATAACATGAATAATTACAAGAAAATATAGGAAAAAACATTAGATTTCTTCATTAGAGAAAGATGAATTTTCCATTCTGTCCTCCTAACATTTTCAGGCCAGAAATAACATGGAATCTCACAGAGCTAATATATAGACTATGATGATGGATTAAGGAATCAGTGCTATTTGGAAGCAAAGTGGTGACAAGGCAAAAGGGAACAGGGCTGTTAGTGATGTTAAAAAGTAAGAATGAGACATGTGACTTTAAAATAATACAAAAATTCTTCATTAAAAATTCCAGCGTGTAATTCAGGGGATGGATGAATAAGGAACAATATTTATAAAATTTTGCCTTTTTATTTGCACCAGTCCTACAGAGTGAGTGAAAGGGAATTTAAAATAAATACCAAAACTCATTGAATAAGAATGCTCATCTGTGGCTCTTTGAGTCACGTAATCTACCATTTCATGGCCAGACAGTGGCCACAGGAACAACTTCCAGGGAAAGAATCACATTTGAAAAATCTCTAGGATTTTGCTGGTCAATGTCCAAAAAATAGGCAAATACAAACAAGAATATAGGATCCATAAATGAAATTTCTTGGTGTTCATTATAGAATTATTTCCACATAAAGGGCATCTGATTTAAACAAAAGAAGTTAAGATACCACATACACATATAAACTCAGCTATCTGAGAGTTAACTATACTCAGTTGTTTACATCAATGCATGCAAAGTAATTTGTTTTTATGATTGGAGAACACTAAAAAAATGTACTTCAATCAGTTGTATTGATGAAAATTATTTTATAGTTAGGGCAAATTTTCCGTTGAGTATTTGATTGGAAAATGCTAGGGAGTGTTTATTCTTGAGTATTTGTATTTAGAGATCTTCCACCTTAATCCTTTTAAAATCAGTGGCTAGAAAACAATCATAAGATCAGATTTTCTCCTTTTTATGCTGCTATAATTCCTAACTATCAGTAGCAGTCAAAGGATTCTCTCCAGTGCAACATTTTTTGAAGCATCTTGATTCAAAATTTAATTTTCAAGAGGGATTAAAAAGGAAAACTGAAAAAAAAATTCTAAGTTACTGAGGCACTTCAGAAAAATTGCAACCATTTTAAAGTGCTATGTGAATTTTTGATGTCACTTGTGGATTTTAGAAGGAGAAGAGAATTTGAAACAAATTTTGTTTTGAGTAGATATGATATGAAGATGATAAACACTACATATACTGCCAATATCAGCAAAATCAATGATGTATTTAAATCAACCAACTTTGAGAGTGATTCAGCTTTTCTGAGGTGTAAAGTGGACTACTAAATATCCTCTAAGTTTTCTTGAAAGAGTACGGAGTTACAAATTACCAAATGACCCTGAACTGTACTTCTTCTTTGTTCTTCAGTCCTTTGGACCATCATACCTTTCACTCATTTTCTAAGTCCGTAGCGCAAAGCATTTGGCTCTGAAGGTAGAAAACCTTAAGGGGTCACACTTTCGAAAGATTCTTTGCATGGGAAATTTTCCTTTCTAACATAGTCAATTCTATTTATAGGTTAATGGCATAAATTGAAGAGTTGCTTAAATTACAAACACCTCATTAATAACCCAAAACATGTCCACATGTCCATGCTGCTGAGAGGAACATAAAATCTCAAAAAGTGAATCTGTGCTGGCATAGACTTTAAAGTTTGAATATATATTCCTATTTCTGATGACAACACATAGTTTTATATATACATCAAAGTGGGAAACAATAGCAGTTCTGATACATACAGAGGGCAATTTTTATGCTGCTACTCTGAGGGGTGGAGCTTCCTATGGGGAACAGATAGGACTCAAAACCAGATGATACCATACACTCTATCAGCTATCATTATACATTTGTGTAAAAGCATTCAATACAATAGATATATAACAGAAGAAAAACTGTTAAAAAAGTTGATGAATGTGGTTATAAAGTCTTAGTGGCAAATTGATAGATCTCCTATAGGTACCATTGTACCTACAGGAGAATCAACATACATGTTTCCAGGTTTCTAACATTTTTAATGCTTCTCTGAATATTGTTGAGATGCTAGTACGCAACCTCCTTCACTGAAACAGGGCAAACTGAGACGCCCATAATATCTAATTTGGCAAGGACAGAGACAATGTTTAATGGATCCCAGAAGGGATGCAGCGTAACAGTTAAGGATGATGATCAAAGAGAAGAGAAAATTTTTTACTTCAAACTCTGGAAATGAAGTGGTACTTTATACTCATGTCACTGCTTTGTGAATCTTGTATTCCAAAGTCATAAACAGTAATTTGACATTATTAATGTTATCTTTTCAGTGTTATGCTATGTCTATGTGAAGTACTGCTGTTGTCTTGTTTTAAAAGAAATTAAGATAGAAAAAAACCCAATTTTTAAACCACTATAGCTGTGTGTTCTTCCCTTTTCCCTGTTTCCGTTATTCTATTATTCCTTTTTCTTCAATTTTCTCATATTTTCTTCTGAATTCCGCCTTCTCTGTGCTTATAAGGTGCATGAAAGTTCATGCATGTTTGCATCTCTGAGAAAGGTGCCTCTCTCGGAAGCCCAGACTGTAGTGTTAAGACTATGCTAGGGGCAATGTGCTTCTTGGGAGGGTAAGGTCATGGAATGCAGAGAAGTTCTCTGACTTGTAACAAAACTGGCCTCTAAATCTTATGCGTCTGCCAAAACAGTACATTACTGCTGCTGGGGGCAGCAGTCTTGCTACTGCCAGAAATCTGCAATGTGGTGTGGGATTAAATACATGTTTCAGTAGATTTTGAAGTTTTCCGTGGCCATCTGTAAGCAGTGGGGATGAATGGGCTGCATTTCAGACAACCAAGGCATCAAGAAATATTTTTTTTCATAGGACACTGTTCTTTCCATTCCACATTCCAGGTTCTGCCATACAATATCTTGCTGTGAACATGCATCCGTGTTTTTAGCTTTCTTCAGTCAAACCCTTTCTCTATGCTGCAGCTACTGAATTTTTTTTTTCCAGCTGAAGACACAGCACACTATAGGTTAGGTTGTGAAAGTCAATTTTGCAGAAAAATACTGCTGATATTGAGATGTTTTTTCTATAATGAGAACATGGATGACAAAATTAGGAGCTGTGTTGTATGTATAATTTTTAGAAGGAAATGCAAATTATTCCAGGCATTACTGCAATCCTGTGCAGTGAAAAAAGGTATTTTACATTATTATGAAGGGAATTATCATGGCTATTCTGGGATTCTGATTTAAAGTTGCCCGAAAAGTCTAAGCATTTTGGTAGACTATCATTTTGTTCATCCATAAGATTACCTGAGCAATATCAGAGAGCATCCAGTCAGGAAATGAAGAATAATCTTTGCTACTATTTCTGGATAACAAATAAGATATAAATTTTAATGTGAGATGAAAAGTATCTTGCATAACTGAACTATTGAAAGAGAGCAGAGATTTCTGCTCTAAAATATGTGAGCAGAGACAAGAAACTGACACCAAGAAAATGCTAAGCTTTGCATCAACCAAAAATTAACTCGAATTCAGAGACTACCCTTTTCAGGTAAAGTCAGCTTAGGAATCTAGGTTTCTGAAGCCACCATTTTTCGATGTCATTTTTCCTTCTCCATATGGAGCGGTCATGGCTTTTGGCCTCAGAAAACCGGCAGATTTCCCAGAATGGATGCAATAGTCTGGACTATCAATGTGAAGTCTGACTCAGCACTGATTCCAGCATTCTGTAAGTCTGGCTTTCTACATTGTTGCATCCATTGAAATCCTATGGCCAGGAACTTCACTGTAGGCACACAAAAATTGTAGTAGCAATTAATTTCTAACTTGTTTAAGGAACTAGTTGAAAGGGCAGTACATATCCACTTGTCTCACCCATTCTCTTTGGATATCCTCAGATCTTCTAAAGGTTCCTGTGCACATGAAGAATCTACTTTGCAGCTTTTTTCCTACACATTATTTCGAAACACGTTGGCAGAGCTTTTCCTTCTTCATTTAAAAAGCAAGAGTCTAAATTCAGACTGATCATCTATCAGCTACTCAGTGATATATTTATGTCTATTTTCTTGCTGTTGTCTTAGAATCTGTCTGGCATGACTGCACAGAAAGTCTACAAATTGTGAGATAAGAATAAAATGTACGTTTTTCAAAGAGCTGTGAATTGTCCCATATTCATATTTTAGGGGTATGATTGTGATCCTCAATAGTTTCATGGTCAGTCTAGTTAACTATTTCACTACTGATGAATAACAAAAGAGGAATCAAGTTATAAAAAGCTGTGCTGTACATTCTTCCTAACGCTAATAGTGCGTAATACTTGAGGAAAATACCACATTTTTCTTCTTTTTCATTCAGAGCTAAAAAACTTAATACTATGATTAAGATCACAGAAGAATCCATGTCCTTATAATGGAAATTGAAACCTAATAGCCCAATAGAATCAATGCAATTATATTTTTAACATTACATACTGTTATTTGGTGATAGGAATGGTCAGAACTCAAAAACCAAGCATACTTTCATGCGAATTCAGTTGTTGCCTAAACTTTATGATATCTTCATTATATAACAGTATATTTACATACAACTCCCCACATCTAGATTTATGTGAAAATTCTGAAGGGATTTTTCCNAATTCTGCTGTCAAGAGAATATTTCAATGCTTTAGTATTTCCTCTTCTCAATGAGAAAATGGAAGGTTGTTTTAAAATCCACTGCTTTCTCCAAAGGATACTGTTTTGAAAATTATGCATGTTATCTATGTGTAAGATAGTTGCTAACAGTTGAAGATTATGAAATCTAAGCTGGACTTTTCTAGTTTCTTTGCCATAGTACTGGCATTTCAAGAATTTAAGTTTTAAACTGTGATAATCATTCAGTTAGAGTTTCTATAAGACTTTGTAGAAACTTAGCAAGGTATAGAGAGTTGGAAATGATGAAATTTGAGGTGATTAAGAAGTGAGCCTCTGTGGAGGTTATTTTCTTCTTCTTAAGATACTGTAGTTAACTAAGAGCATATGTCTTCTGATATGAGCCTGTACCACTACTGCTCACATTCAACTATTATTTCCGTTGAAGAGGACTATATCTTTAAACTATTCTTACTGCATAATTTCATAATTATATCTTGGTACACTCACTTTTTTTGGACAGATGTCCACCATTTCTTCAGTATAAAAATTGGGGACATTTTTTCGCCTACCCCCGTGTTTAGATGCTCTGATTGCCTCTTAGAAGGGGTTACTGGTCTCCCAGCCCTGCTGTCAAAACACTCTGTGAACACTGGTTGCTACAGGCAGTATTCAACAAGTGAACATGAAGAGCCAGTGAATTCTACAGACACTGAAACCTTGGTATGGACAACATTATAACAACAGTTCAGAAAGTTATGCGGTTGAGGGAGAAGAGCTAATTTGTAAGATATAAAAAAATCTACTCTGAATCACTCTCTCTGCAGGTTAACAGAAAATGGGGGCCCTATGCTCAGGCCTGGGGGAAAGCCATGTGACTTGTGTCCATGCCACTCAAACCCCTGCCCTACCAAAAGAAAGTGGCCTTGCCTACACTGCTTATCAGAAAGAGCTCCCCTTGAGCAGCACCGGAGATCGGCTTAACAATAACGCAAAGTCAGTGATCACGTGCAGAGCTTGAGCTGTGCCCCGGCTCAGCCTCAGTGGCCAGGCACGGCCTGCAGGAGATTTTATTCATCTGAGATATACTACATCCTACTTGTTCTGCTAAATAAAATGGGAAACTTCCACACAATACAAAAATGCAGTTAACGAAAGTTCCTTTCTGAATTACGGAAAACTGATCATTAGTTTACACCATTGGTTACAATTTAAACCAGCAGGCACATGTAAGTTTCTTTTCTGGCATTTCATAAGTAATTTTTTTAACTTTAGGTAAACATGTCCAAAATAAACTGAAATACATTGAAACACTAAGTTTAACAATCCTTTAAGTGATCAAACATCTCTTCAAATGGCCACAGAAATAATACATCTTTATATGTCCTCCTTTGAGTCGTGAAGCAGAATATGGCCTTACTGCCTTAGAACAGACAAAATTTATATAACTTACAGTACTATTTAAATATTGACAAAAGAAGGAGTAAGCGTAAAAACGATGCTGCTACATATTTTACCTTCAATGGTATGTAAAAACAAACACAGACTCTAGCGCTGGTTCATTATGCATTGCTGTTTATCACTTACTTTAACTGGTTTGTACCACATAAAGAGAATTAATTTTAAGTTACAGTGGCAGTTTTACAAGTTAAGTTTATACATCGTTCAAATGTTGGAAAGAGATTACTCAACTTCATTCTTTCAAAAACGCCACATGAGAGGCTGGCAACGAAATAGAAACAGAAACAAATTGTCCACTTATATGAAGGAAAATACATTGCTATTTCTAATTAGGGAACGGGACAAAGATTTAAGAAAATATTGAGCATGGATAAAGATCAAATATTAAATTTGAAAGATGGGTATCTCATCCATTTAAGCCCTCTTTTGAGGGCAGCCTTATTCTGCCTCAAAACCACAGCATTTCACTTAGTGGACTCTCATAGTGTTTATCTATTGCCATAGAATACTTTCCTGAAAACACTACCACTATTACACTGACACTTAACCATGAGCCTACATCTCAAGGAAAGAAATGAAAATGCAAATTTGGCACACTGCAATCACTTCAGCTAAGCAGAAAACACTAATTATTTACTCAGATTAATTAAAGTATCTGAACAACAAATGTTAAATATCATTTACAGACTACACCATGTTCTTTTCTTTCATAAAGAAGCATTTAAGCAAATACAGTTATCATTTGCAAATTTTGTTTTCTAACAAAATATGATGGAAAATTTTAGTACGTTGCAGCACTAGAATTTCTGCTGCTTATATGAAGACTTTACTTTTGCAATATTGCCCCAACAAATGATCACTGAAAGTTTTGAGATTCAAGCCGAACACTGTTTCTGTTGAGGGTGTTTTGATCGTGGAGGTGAGACTTAAAGCAATGCCTGATTTTACCTGAACATAAGTAATTTAATTCCTGCTAGTGAAGCTGTAAGAACACTTAATGTTGAACTACATTCATCTATCAGATCAGAAATTTCTGGAAGCACGGTAATAAAGATATTTCAGTATCAGATGCCCTTATTTGGCATCAAAGAAATCAGGCTGATACTGTTTTGTTTGTGTGGTTGGTGCTTTTTTTTTTTTGCCTCCAAGATATTTGAAAAGTTAGCGTTTGTCAAAACTGAGAACGTTGTAATGGCTGTGCAATAATGCACTGAAGTACAGGGAACGGAGTCTGTTTATAGCGGGTCACTTACAACTACTTACGTAAATGACATTATTCAAGTCATTAAAACAGAATGTTCAAGCGAAATTTTGTCCTAAATATACAGGCTATAAACATGAGCATTGCTACCCGGTTTAGCTTTGTCCAAAACACTTAACTGGTATCGGTAACGGGAGTGTCAGATGTTGGCTTCTACTATGCAAGAAAAAAAAAAAATGTTCACTATTACCACTATTTAGAAGGGCAAAACTAACGAAGCCGGGGAATCACTCTGCTTGTCTCCCTCGCTCACTTAAGGGTCAAACCCCGATCCCTCGTGGGGGCAAACAGCGCTGGCCACACAGTCAGTACTCCCGGTGACCCCAGACTACCGCAGGCGGGTGCAAGCGCCGCGGGAAGGCGAAGGAAGGACACCGGCCCGCTCGCCCGTCCCTCCCTCCCTCCCTCCCTCCGTCCGGCGGCACAGGCGGCGCCCGGGGCTCCGGGCCGGCTCCGGCGGCGGCGGCAGCGCTGCCGCAAGTGGCGGCACCTGCGAGGCGCAGGCGGGATCCCTCCGTCCGGAGGTGGCGGTGGAAAAACTGCCCTCAGCGCCCAGCCTTAGGCCGCGCGAGACCTCCTGGCCTAGGGCCAAAGCGGCAGAAAGCGTTTGCTCTTGCCCCGGGCAGCGCTGAGGCCGAGGCTGCGTCGGGACACCCCGGCGGGCTTCCCGTGCGGGGCGGCAGGACTCGTGCCGGCTGCCTGCTGTCAGCGAGTTTCTTCGCCCATT
>VXBA01004279.1:158058-196874 GCA_013399895.1 Serilophus lunatus
TCATAAATCATTCAGTGAGTTTTGTAAGTTTAATAGAGCCACTTGCACAGGGACATTGATTCATTTTCATTGAGACCCAGTAGGCTTATATGTAGGTGTTCGGTTCGGAAAAAGAATTGAGAGGTGAGAAACTTTGTGTTTTCTCCTTTCCCATAAAATTCCAAAGTAACATAAAATACAACCCACAGATAGCTTTAACATGTCTTATGGCTAAAGTAGGCTAGGAAATAAAGTATTTTCTATCTTTGTCTTTATTTTTAAAATAGACATTTTTCTTCTCTGACAGAGTTTCACTTTGTACTCTCCTTTAAATTGCACTATAGCACATTAAAGGCACTTACAATGCTTTCAGTTTAATCAAAGCAAAGCAGTAGGTAAGCAGCTGCCTGTACCTCTTGCGTATGAATCATGAATGATTTTTAGTTTTCTGAGACTGAGTACTAATTCATTACAAACAATTGAGGTTTATGGTGCAGGCTGTTCACACCATATCTTAAAATGGCATTTATATTTGCAGACATGTATTAATGGGAATTTAAATATTTTTAAGACGTTCAGCCAAGAGGGAAAATAATGCAATTTTTTTTTTCTCATATCTATGAATTCCTATTTTTGTTACCTGTACAATAGCTAAGGTAAAGGTTCATCTGGTGCTCTGTTTAATGAAGGAAGGAGGAAACTAAGCTCTCCATCAGTAGTGCCAATTATTTCCATTAAATGTAAAATATACTTCATGAATACTACAAAGTTAACTTCCTAATATGAAAACTTGCTGTGAAGTCATAACGCATACTAGTAAAAGCCGTTTTTGATCAAAACAAGTCAGAAGAAAGTGTTCTAGTTTACTTGATAAGATGTCTAGAGCAAATTGAAAGATGAACAAAATTTTTGTTTTTAAAGAAGAGAGTAGCTTATTCCTTTCATATTGTATGATTTTTTTTAGATTTTGAAAATACGTCCCTACAGAGGGCAAAGGAATCCCAGAGAGCCTTGAGGTATTTTTAACAGTATATATGTTCCAGCTTTAGTTTGTGAGCAATCATTTTAACACAAAGATATAATTGTAGTTAATTTAAATCTAGCCTATAAATGAAATGTTAGGTGAAGCCAGTTTTGCTCTTCGATTTGCATGGATATGCCTTTAAGGTTGTTATCTTCCCAGTGAAGCTTCCACCTGTGGGTTTTTATTAGTTTTCTCTCTTCAAATGAGAAACAAAATAGGCTTCCTACTAGATAAATGTATGTTCACCATTTTTATTCAAAATCCTATGACTTTTATATTATATATTGTTTTAAAAAGTCTACATTCTTTAAGAGTGCTTTTAGTAATTCTTGCTACAGGTATTAGGTTTGTAGCAGTTTGCATAGCTACTATTGGAAATTTTGAAGTTAATTTCTCTCCTTTGGATGTAGACGAAAAGACGTAACTAAAATAATAGGTTTCACTTGTGAAATTACTGTGCTTGAGAAAGTGATGTACCCTTTAAAGGTATTAGCATAAAGATAGCACATTTGTTTATTATGTTTCAAAATCAGCTTCTAGTATCTCTGCCACAGGTAACAATTGACTTTTCAGGCTTCAAGTTAATAGCCTTGTCTCTTGCTTGTAGGGATCAATATTAGTATTAATTAATCACCATTATCAGCCCTAGGATCTGGTTCTATTTGTTGTTACATCAGCAAAATATCAATATAGAAAGTGGACCCTCTGATCGTCATGGCAACTTCATCTCTTGGGTCAAAGAAAGTTTATCTTATCTGTGCATGGAGAGTGGCAAACTGTTTAGGGATCTAGTTTGAACTCTAAGAACATTGATTTAGTTTTTGTTTGTGAATAGAGGCTGAATTCCAATCACAAGGGATAGGTAAGATTTAAATATTAATGCCCACAGGCTTGTCTGAGAGGGCGTCATTACCACTGCTGTCGGATTGTCTTTTTGAGATGACACAATGGTAGAGGAGAATTGTGTAGTCAGGATTATTTACAGTTTAGTAATTTGTGTATGGGACAAATGGGATTTAAAGTGAAAGTATGGAAAATCTATAGCTTTTATGCGGTGATATTGCTTCTCCCATGCAATGTATGGTTAGGGTTTCTTCCACATAGTTAACGGTAGAATTAGCACAGAAATGTAGATTATGAATTGGTAGAAAGACTGCATTTTATCATGCATTCTCCCTTCAGAAATTTTTCAAGGAAGTATTTGAGCAGTTTAGGGAAATAGTATTATTATTACACTCACTCTGAAATTAATGGCAAATAGACATAAAGAAAAATCTGAATGTACAGTCTGGTTACAGTTATTTTCATATTTTATAAGTTGGTACAATTATCTCATGAGTTTGTGATAATAAAATCTTGATAATGCTCTTTTATCATGTCAAAGCTCCCTTTTTCTATATTCTTAAGTGCTTCTTAAAAGTCCTCATCTTAGATAATGCATCTGAGACATATATAGTCATAGTGTGGTTAAATGTCACTCGGAGAGATTTAAAGACTTAATGATTGCAAGCACAAGGTTTGCTTTTGTGACACAAGTGCACTTTTTAAACCCAGGTTTTTGTAAATGTATATTTGTTTGATAGTTCCTTAGGACATGTTTATTTGAGATGACCATATGGATTAAGATGTATATAGATGAAGAGTACCAATATGCTTGCCTCCTAGTCATAATATTTATTTATTTATTTATTTATTTATTTATTTTTCAATCATAGGATGTGAAGTGACAAAAAGTCTATGTGTTTTAGTGATGCAGATAAATATTATTTTAGGAAATTTCAAAAGCAGTAAGATCAATTCAGTTCATTTGCAATATTGAAGAAGAGTTCTTATAAGAATTGAGAAAACCTCTCAACCAGATAAAACCCGAAAGCTTGTAAAAAGCTTAAACTGCAGAAGGAATCACTTTTCGGTATTGACATTTCTCATTGATTATTCAGTTTTATCTAATGCTTTGAAAGGGTAGTGCCATCATGAGTTGGTAGCAGATGCGGGCAGTTTTCACAGTAGATTTTTCTTTTTTCACAAAAGATAAAGGGGTCTGGTTTGTTATAAATGTATACAATTTTTCAGCTGGTTTTTAATAGCACCTGATACTCTTTGTGCAATCATAACCTTGCAGTTAGTTCGTATAAGTTAAAATATTGCAATGAACAAAAAATGTTCCTGTCTTCCCATTACAGATGCTGAACAAATTTTATCCTCATATGTCTCATATCTCCTGGTTTGAGGAAGGGTGTTATGTAACACTGACACTCTTCATAAATGCTAGTATTTTTTAATATTTTGAAGAGTTATCTAGTCTTTGGAAATATGTTTAGAAAGTGAGATGCTGTATATATCCTCAAAATCCTTTCATATTCATAGAGCTAATTGGGTGCAAGGCTTATTTGTCTCTTCCAACTTTATTTATATTAATTTTATTTTTTAACTGCAAATGTGTAAATAAAGCTAGTGTGTGACCTTTAACTTCTTTATTTTTTTTCTTCTTTATGAAATATATTTCTATATTTCTATATTTCTCAGAGTAATTTTTGTAATCAAAGCTTGTTTAACTACAGTAGTTTCACAAAGTGAATACAATTTACTAAAAGAATATTGAAAATAACAATGCTTTAGTATTTAGGGAATTACTCTAGTATATCTTTATAAACTCTTCTCACACATTATTCTTTGCACTCACATAGGTGAGTTAGAGTGATGTTGCTTTATTCTTCCAGACAACTGAAGCTTTCAGACTGATTAGATGATACAACTGCATGTCACACACTGTTTTTACTGTACCTGGTCTTTTTCTCGTGGAGTCAGTATAACAGAGAACAGTAAAAATTTTGTTGAATCCAGACACTTTTCCATTTTTCCTTTCCAAATAATAAAGCTCTGGTGCCAACTGCAGTAAAATACGGCAGCATTTCCATGTTACTTCGTTTCCTATCCATCCACCACTTCTTTAGAAGGCGTAAAAATATAAGAAACTCAGGGAACACAATCTTTAACTTCATTCATAGAAGCAATCCTGCAGATAATGCTCAGAATGAATGGGAAACGTTTCTAGGATGGGAGCTTAAAAATACCCACATCCACAAACGGTGTCTAACAGTTTGGTGTATGTAAAATTAGAATGTAGAGTAGAATAGAAACTAGGTTTAAATGAAGTGTTTTCATTATGTTGAAAGGAATTTTATGGTTTGGGTTTTGTCTCCTGTGACATACATGTTCTTTTTCATATTATCTATGAGAAGTGAAAGTCTACATATTTTTGTGGCAAAAGTTATATGGAAAAGTATAATTACTTTTTAAACATACTTGCAATTATTATTGAAAAGTGATTTTTAATGAGAATACTGTAAAATAAGAAGTTCCTCATAGACTCAAGAGAGAAGTCTTTTTGTGTGTGTATTGTAATTTGTTCATTTAGGCCAAAGAGAAGTTCCGTACAGGGTGGTGCTATTTTTTACTTTTTTAGTTGCAGCACAAACCTCAAAGGAGTGCTGTGGTTTACTTGTGTGATTTGGATCATTAAAACTCTGCTGTTTAAGGTTTGATCCTATTTGTATTATCAAATGTGAAGGTTAATATTTATGAGATATAGTGAACGAGAATTGCAAAGACATTGTCAGATCTACTTGAAATTAAGTGTATATTATATAGATCCCAACACTTTTCTTCACTTTCAAATTCAGGCTTCATATTCTATGGCAATAAAGATCCCTTCTCTGAAAAGTTTTGAAGAAATACAGCAAGGATTTTCACCAAACATTTTATATAGCTTTATGCAAAGAAAATGGACTGTCGAAACTGGTGCATCAAAATAGGACACAGTTGTGAAACCAACAAAGACAGTGGTAAAATTACCAAAGCTAAAGTAGCTGTAGTTTTTCTACAGTAGAACCCTGACTCCACTCTCTTCCACTTTCTCAGGTTACATTCTTCAGTTAATAAATACATATGAAAAGAATTTTGAAAGCAGTAACAGCTTGCTTTCGGAACCTTTTAATCATACTGTTTTTTCCGTATTGTATTTGTTAATCGTATTTCATCCGTTTCAGAACAAATATAGAAAAAATGCTCTAATTTTGTAGGACGCAAAACAGAAAATCTGTATGTCCATAGAAGTACTGTTTTTTGGGGTAGTTTAAATGTGTCGGCAACCTAAATTCATACAAAAACCGTTGAAGTATAATTGAATAGCATTGTGTGTGTGACTAGGATGGAGTACCTCTGAGGGCCTTGACTAGCAACTAGCTTAAGTTTTTAAGAAAACTGTCTAATTCTTTAATAAAAATAGATATATCTTTCTGTGGATTTTTTGTTTTGTTTAAAAACCCCAAATTTGCTTCGTAGTCATTCCAAAAATGTATTATGGTATTTCAGTGAACACCAGGAAACTTAGTAACTGAGAAAAAAATCTCAAATATTTGACAGCTTATCTGGAAAAAATATTGGCTAGTTGCTAAAAATACAAATGCACTCCTTAACAATGTGCATCTTGGACAAACAGACGCATATTTTGTCATCAAGTTACTTAAGCTTCTGAAGTCAGGGCTACAACTGGGTCAGATGATAAGATGAGCACAACAGAAAAACGAAGAGTGGCTCTGATAAAAACTGATTGATTGATGTCTGGCTTCCCCACCATCACAAGCAGTTGACAGTTAGTTTGGGATCAGATGATTTGGCTTTTGCGATAGAAGATGGGGCCTGGTAGGCAAGTCTGAAGGACAAAAAGGTCAGTTTCTCTATAGTGTCAGGCAGTGCTGGGTTCCCACAAGGTGGGGTATTGGATTAAGGTTTTCTTCAGTTACAAGACTTAACTTTCCATGGTCAATTGAAAGGCCAAGTAATCTGGTCAGTATTAATACAAAACTAAAACTCTAAGTTGTGAGAGAAAAGAAATGAAAACGGAGGAAGTGTACCTGTTGGATGTGTGAATTCCAGAAATAACTGGGTTTTGCTATTTAATTTCTGTATTTACTTAAAGCATCATAATATATAGCATTAGAAGATTTATAAACAATCTGACTTCGAAAATTGGTTTCCACAGTAGATTTGTCACTGCAGCTGCAGTGAGTTTTATGTTACTTATATATTGAGGGACTGTAATGAAATTGTGGATTTCAGCTTGTGAAATATTGTTATTCTATGACCCATTATGTACAGGATAACACATTGTACCTATTACAGAGAAGTATGTATTTTTCAGTAGATTAAGATCAATTAGCATGTTATATTTAAATATAATTGAAATAAATTTATGTGAAGTGTGTTTTTGTGAACTGGAGAAAATTTATCAATCTATGAACATACCATGGACAGCTGAGTGTTTATGGGGGTTTCTGTGATTGTGGTTTTTGGTTTTTTCAGAGTACATTTACAATTAGCACTCTGTGCAATAGTCACAGAAGGAGAAAAAATCTGTAAATGAAAATCAAGACATAATAGCTTTAGAATGAAAAAGATTTTCAAGAGGGCCATGAAAATATGTACAACTGCCACAGAATTGGAATTTGGACAGCTTGGATTTGAATTTAGATTTTTAGACAGTTTGATACTCTCTAGAAATCCTTTATAATGTATCGCTTTTCTCTGAGTTTTAAGGGTCACATCTCCAAAGGACAGTTGGGTCTCAGCTAATGCTGCTGGCTTAATATCAGTAAGATGAATTCTGCAAGGTGCTGTATTGCTGATAGTATAGCTGGAATGCAGTCTGAAAGAACCTGTAGTATAACCTGGAGTGTTACCAGTAATAAGTGATCAGTGCAGGTGAACTGGTGGTCATTTGAACAGTGATTAGTTACATTTCAAGACAGGTTGTTTTCTTAATATGTAGCTCTAGGGACTTGTTTTATTTAGGAAATAATAATTTAAAAAAGAAATACAGTTTTATTCTGGCTATTTTGTAAACCTCTTTTGAGGTGTATGTTAAAGGTATGTTTTATAACACAGAATGAAAGGCTTTGACAAGTATTAATGAATGAAAATTTAAGACAAGACTGTGGCAATGTTTAAGAGCTTCTCCATTATTATTAATACTGTGGTGCATCCCTTTGGCATCAGGGCTTCTTTGAGTTTTCATACATTCTAATACTTAACACTCACAACAAATGATCTGAAATAAGCTGTAAAAGCCTATGTGTAATTTGCACATATGGCTCAGATTTTCAGGTGTTTCTTTGACAAACATGTTGCATCACAGAATAAGTGGTTCTTTTTGAACATCCTCTATGGAAGTTTTTCAAGGTATAATTTTATGCTTGATAAAAATGAAGAGAGCTTTATTAGACTTTTCTTCCAAGTATGATACTTGAGTCTGACCAGAATGGTAGCCTGCTTTTTTGCCTGTTCAGGAGTTTTACACCTCTAGGGGCTCTACAGCTGAGACTCATTTAGTTTTACTAAGGGGAAAATTGATGTTGGTGAATCAAAAAGAGAAAAAAAAATAGCCAAAATAATCAAGATCAGCAGTTTTCTTGTAAATGAAAAGTAACAATCAGCTACTTAGACCAGCTAGACTGTGTAATTTTGTGATTAGTCCTGCAGCTTAGGAAATCTCATTTAAGTGGGAGTGTGCTTTGGGGATGTTATGACTGGTCTGATTAGTCTCACATTCATTTTGACATTCTTTGACTCTTGGTTCTGAAGTTTTTACTGTTAAGAATGAAGACGAAATTCAGATATGGCATTGTCATGCCACAAGTTCTGGCTAAATTTGTTTTTTAAGATTGATTTTCAGTCAAAGCATTGTTTTTGAAGCTGTGGCCTTTACATTATAAACAAAATGAGAAAAAACATTTGGAGTGTAACTCTTGCTATGTGCAAATTCTTTCGAGTCTTGAGAGTCATTTGTGTGCACCAGCAATACCAATGGAAGGGAATAGCAACACACAGTCTGTACCAATGTGCTTGTCTTTGAAAATGAAAACCCACTTTTACATTCACAGAAAAACCTTTTGAGAATATGGATTCATGTGATGCTGTCAGGAAAATAATTGCAGTTTTGGCTTGTCTTTTATGTTTAACTTGGTACAGTTTTATGTTAATGTAGACCTACATTCTTCCAAAATGCTATTTACTGAAGTTCTGAGTTGTGCAGCGATATGGGTTTTGTTTGCAGGGATGTTATAAAACATAAAAAAAATCGATGAAAGCTAATCACATTTACTATTAAAATATTGATTTGTTATAAAAAAAACATCTTTAAATACTTTGCAATCAGTTTGCTAATCTCTATCCATTTCTTAGTGGACAGATGTTCCTGTTACTAAAAGTACCAAGATGCAGATGGTATTATTTGGCATCTTTTTAGAGGCTTCACTGTTATCTGTGGTGAGCTGAACACTAAACTGATACATGGTTCTTCAATGGCAGTTCATATTTGGAAGGAATTATTTGAATAACTGTCTTTGCAGCAGGCCATATGAGAGAAAAAAACTCTAAAAATAACATTTAAAACCTAAACAGAAAGTTTTGTGTTTCTGCATCTATGGAAGTGCTTTGACTAATAATTTGAACTAGAGAATTATTTCAAACAGCATCTCTTTTAAGGATCGATTACAATCATCCTTATTTAAATAAGCTTGTGTATATATGTATCTCAATTTATGTGAGAATTAGAATGAATTGAAGTATAGAAACAATTTATTATAAAATACACTTATTTTGTTTGAAGAGAATAAGATACTATGGGTAAAGATAATAGTCATAAACAGGTATCTTGAAATTATGAAGTAATTATTTTAGAGTTTTTCAGGTAATCTTGAATGCATTATGTTAAACAGACCCCTCGAAACACGCAAACTCTGGAAATACTGCCTCCATTTCAGTAATACAAAAGTGAAAGTTTGTTTTAGGTTTCCTGCTAGGGTCTATACTTTTCAATCCATGGGTATTTTGGTTTTGTTGTTGTTTGGGTTTTGGATTTCTTTGGGATTTTTTTGCAGTAGTTGATATTTAGAGATTCTCAGCACCTACAGCTCTTGCTGAAATCAGATAAGATGCCCTAACTAATGCTATCAGGAGCACCATCTAGATTCTCTATTGCTTCTTTATTTTAAACTATACTGTTATCCTCCTTTTACTGGAAATTTCCATGTGTGTTTAACATAAATGAATTTCATACCTTTGATGTTGATACATGTTGATATAGCAAGTATAGCTCTTAGAAGGTTTTCCTTTCTGTCTTCCCTAAGACCTGCAGAAATACTTAATTTCAGATTAAAATCCCGCTTTATAGCAAGATCATAAGTACGGGGAGCTACCATTAAACCTCTGAACATGAACAGTATGCCATGTTTGCTTTATTAAGCTGCTGCTAATGCTGTGACTTTCGTCTTGGAAAAAGGTTCTGTGTCTTAGATTTTAATGTTACGCTGTCATATACAGTCATATGCAATTCATTTTCCCCAGGTTGTTATCCTAAGTTTTGAAATTTTGAACTGTTGTCCTCAAACTAGTTCCTCTTTCATGTATATCACGTTTTAAATTCTGAGTGATTTTAAGATGCTAGGCATTTTCATACAGACTATTTTACCCAGACAAATTTTTCTTCAAGGAAAACAATAAACACCAAAGGCCAATGCTGAGTCTGGGGGAATTTTTTGTGCCTTGAGGATGATGCATCTTCAACTTATGCCTAATTACTTTCTTTATATAGCTCTCATTTATAGTATACCAGAATGTATAGCAGTATAACATTACAAAGAAAGCAGGCATATCATGCAAAGCTGGACTGCATTTATAAAGATGAATAGTTTTGTTAATAAAAATTATATAAAACAAGACTGTAAATGAAGGATTTTGAATTTCTGTAAATTAACTTCATAAGTAAACAACACAGAGACTGGCAGTGGTAAAATTTTGCATGGAAATGAATGATGATTTCTCTCAGCCTTTTGAAAAACAGAATATAAGATCGGTGAAAATAAAGTGGGAACTGATCTATTGCACAACACTTAGTTTTGCTCTGATTGAATTATTCATAGAACAATATTTTGCCCATATGTGATCATCTGTTTTTCTTTCATTGTTTTTAAGCTTTTTGAAAAAGTCCTGATTTTTGTGCTTTAGATTTTACATTCTATGTTGTTTTCATATAATATCTTGAATGTTTGCTATTGTATTCTTGCTTATTTACGTTTAGTTTTGTGAAGATGTTCAACATGAGAAAAGCCTCAAAAAATTGGTGTGAGTTCGATCACTTCCTAGAAGGGGAAATATTACAAAGAATGAAGCATTATTTCTTCGTTCATGAACAAAGAGAAAGAAAGAACTGAATTCAGGGAATTTCAGACGTTCTAACACCTTTTTTTCCCCTTCCTTTTCTTTCTGCATTTGTGAGGGAAGAGCACGGAACTTGTTTGTACTGCATACAAGAACACTCAAAGTCTGTAAGCCGTAATTGTCTATAGCTTTGATAGATTATACATTCAAATATATTTTCATTCTTGAATTATGTGATTGCATTTGTATGTGTACTGTTAGAAAAAGTTGTAGGCCCTTCTGATGTCTGTGCTTTGTTACAAAATTAACCATCTATTTAGAGAAAGTTTAGGAGAGTATGCTAAATATTCTGCATTTTGTATGAAATAATATTTTATTAGTGAAGTACATGGAATGAATGTTTGTATCCCTGCTTGTGTTGCACATTAATGTTGCTCATTCTAATTGTGAGTTCATGTAATGTCATGTTATGTCTGTGATAACCTGATATAACAGCAAATATATATTTAGATTATTATGCCATTCCTTTTTTGCCTTTTGATTGACTGAGTGGTTCATCCCTTATATCTCATGGTAGTTCCTTATCTGATGATAATTACTTAGTCTCTATTGTAGGAAAACAGTTGTTACTGAGTAATGGTCTCACTTTTGAAATACAGCATTTGTAACCTTGCTTCAGGAATTATATATTTTGTTAACATTGTAGGAAGACACATGCCATAGACATTCTGTAGACTAAAAATTTCTTAAGAGTATGTGTATCATGTTTCCCTTTTACTGGCATGATTTCTGGTTTTAAAAGAAAACTACCAAGCAACCATGGTAAAGTCATATATCTTCTACTAATGGAGAATAATTTACAGGTTATTGTTTGTGTTCTTGTCTAGTAATAGACAGCAATCTGTAGGTAGAATTATTAGACAAATTGTTTTGAATTTTAGTGCGAGATTTGTGTGTACTTCTCTTACATTCTCTAATAATTTGGTAAGTAGTAGTTTGTTCCTTTGTAGTTTTCCTATTTGAAGAATGATCAATATCATTACGCAGTTTTTGGCAAAACTTTAAGACATAGACTGGAAATTATTCATAAAGCAGCTACTGGTAGAGCCTAGAATATAACCCTGGACTTTTGTGGCCTGTTCTACCTGTTAAAGTACAGGGTTTAGCATACTTTTAACCTAGCAATCTCTACTGTATAGTTTGCTGCTGTTAGAAATACTTCTTAATGAAAAGGAAGATAGAATTTATTGCCTTGATCATGTCATTCCAATAGAGAAAAGCCAGGCCCAATAGGAGATTGATAAAATTTTCATTTATATATATATGAACTAAACAGATCTTAAACGTATAGGTGTATATATACATCTATCTGTCTACATATATATAGCTGGTCTGCCTGTTCAGCTGAAGGGACTCCAAAGGCCCAGAGTTCACTGAGTTAACGGAAATTATGTAAAAGTAGTGCCACGTGTTCCCTTGTGGATTCACTATATGGAGTAATTAGGCTAAACCTTATAAACACACACACACTCTTGCTGCATGAGGCACATGGGAAGAAGTTAGTGATTGTCATTGGGTTAAAGGTGCAAATTTGGGAATGGTAAAATTGGGAAAAGGTATTGTTTCTTGGTCATCCCACTCGACCTCCAAAGCACTTTTCAAAATTGCCAGTGAGTAGAAATGGATATAAAAAGTGAATCACAGTGTCCTGAGGGCTGCTACTGAGGGAATAACTCTTGTTATGCATTTATATGTATTATCTTAGAGGAAATACTTTTCTAACAGCTGAACATCAATGTTTTGTTAGGTCTTCTTCATTAATGTAAGTGTTAAGACCTAAATTTCTCTCATTGTCTGAAAGATAGTTATTATTTTCCTTTTTTGAAGAATATTTCTAGGGTGAAAAACAGTCCCTCTACAAAACATTAGGGGTAACTTAGCTATTTTTCAAGTGTGGCTTGTTTTTTAGTAAATGTATCACCAGATATAGTACTGCCGTCTAATAACAGCTGGAAAATTACAACTTTAGATTCACCATTTCTATAAATAGCTTAAGAACACTTTTGTAAGTGAGTAACTAAAATTTTTCAGCAAAGCTGCTGAAATTGTGCCATGCTGGAAAAGGTGGCAAATTTTCAAGAAATTGAGGACTATCCTCTACATTTCTGCTATCTCTGATATTCTACTTTTGTGTGATCAGTCACTGGAGAATGAATACAGCAAGAGCAAATAAACTGAGTAACAAAAGGCTTTTTGGCCACCCTGTTTATGACTTTGAGGACATTGGGTTTGTGTCCTTTTTGCTTGTTAGTGCTCTGTGAAAAGATGTGAAGTGTGACTAAGAAGCAAAACCAAAATACAATGTTTATCTTTCTCCCTTCTTGATTTGTGCCCTGGTTGAAGGTCTTATCACTGCCATAAATGAATATGAGGACAGTGTGGGGAACTCCTGGAGTGTGAGACTGTGAAAGATGGAATCAAATCAGCTTAAATAAGGATTTCTTAGAACCAAGTGGCCACTGATGAAGGCAAATTAAGGGTGGCTGTTTGGTTTGCTTTGCTTTTTTATTTTATGTGTGTGTGTGTGTGTATATTAATATGTTTTATTTTCAGTTCTTAATAATGGATGTTAAGAGAAAACAATAATTCATCATGTTAGAGATTTTAAAAGTTCTTAAGTTGCATCAGTGAACCAAGACATATTCCAGTGAAAGAACAAGGATCAAATATGACAGTATTGGATATGTTAAGATATCAGAAAAGGAGAAAAACAACAAGCAAAAATTCTTTAAGGACTCACTTGAATGTTGTAGGTGAAAAATGACATAATTAAAATACGGTTAGGCGGAAACAGGTCACAGGTTTTTTTGAAATCAAAGTGAATTTTTCAAGTACAATTTCATATTAAATGCTAATTTAATAATTAATGGAGATCAGTGAAAGGTCAATCTGGAATGCAAAGGGTTAAAATGCTGAACAGTGACCTGAACAGGGAGTTGTTGTGTCTCTGAATCCCAGACATACTTTATTAGGAAAATCCAGCTGGTTTTCTATTTCTATCTCCTCATTATCAACACGCTTATGGTATGGCCTCTTCCCCCTCACTTCCAATGCCAAGAATTTGGCAGGGACACCATGTGAGGAGGTCAGAGACTGATTGAGAGAAAAAATGAAGTTGAGACTGCAGCAGAGATGTGAGAAAGAGGGAGGGCAGTTGGTGAAGAGCTAAGGGGGTTTTGTTTGCTGTATGGAGACTATCAGCAGCATTGTTCTTTTGTATGATGAGCAGTGATTGTAGATTTATGTGAAATTAAAGTACTGACAGGAGGCTTGGTTTACTTCTCACTGAAAATGGTGTAAAATAAGAACAGTTAACCTTAAGGAATTGTATCTATAAAATTAGTAGAAAAGTGAACAAAACTAAATCTTTGATTTCTCTAATGTTTGGCATCTTTATATCTTTTAAGAAGAAAAAAAGAAGCTGAAATTATAGTATTTTTCTTGGGAAAAACAAAGACATAAATAGAAACCACATAGTGTTAAATTGCTTTATGTGTTGGATCAAGCTTTCTCTGGCTGACAGAAAAAAAACAACCTCCAGCAAATGTGCAAAGGAAGGAAGTGGGAGGAAAAAAGTCCTTCTCACTCATTTCCATAATTTCCATTTAAAAATACATCCCTCACTGCCTTATGACACATACTTTACATCAACAGGTATCTCAATTTAGTATTAATATTGATGGAACTCATAGTATTGATTAAAAAGAAAATAAATTTGGCACTTTTTGTCCAAAACCGCACATCAAAGCAAGTGGAGAAAATAGAAAAAAGATTTTCTATCGAAGATCAATTTCTATTGGAAACAGACCTATTTGTATTTCTTCAAGATAATATACAGTGCTTCATTTCAGTGTGATATGGATTATCTCAAAATTGATCTGTGGTTAATACTGTACTAAAAAGTATTTTTTGTTTCCATCCATTTCCTGGCATTCCCCTTTAATACAATGGAAAAGTGTTTGAATAGAAAAGTGAGTTAATTTCTTGTGTGTGCAGGGAGATACTGGTTTTGTAGTTCTTGCATTCTAATAATTCCTAGCAAAACTGATAGAGATTTTGTCCACGAGAAGTTGTAGGATTTAGTCTCAACTTCACAGAAGTCTTTGTCAGATATTTGATTTCCAATTGGTTTACACAATTTATTAAAAATAAGATATCATGGGTGTGGTCTGCATTTAAGCCATGTGGCTAAGGCTGATGTTCAACCATGTGTTGCAGTTCCAAACTCGAAGACTAATGATTTCTCAGTCTCTGTGTTCAAGTCTCAATTTATTTCTCTGACATGAGCCGCACGGTTTTGGAGATTGTGACCCTTAAAAGAAGATGTTAAGTGCTCTAAAGGAAAAATGCAATATTCCTAGAAGGCCTTGAGGCTTAGAAGTTCTAAAATTTTTGTTTAATTACAATGGAGGATATTATCCTGACTAGCATGCTGTCACGAATTTCTTACAAGTGCTGGTGGTGGTAGTGTTTGAAGTGCATGGGAAAACCTAACACTTAAAGGAAGCAAAATAGCATGACTTAGAAACAGAGCTGTGGTGGGTGGGAGTGGAATGAGGGATTGAAAAAGAGGCCTATTTTACTGAAAGGATGAACGAAAAAAACCAAAATTCCTCTCACTGCTAAGTTCAGGTACCTCCTTAATTGAACAACATGAGCACACAAGCAGGGTGCAGATAATAGACAAAGGAAAAAGAAAGGAATTCACTCTGGGCTGGGATTAGAACCTGGGGCTTTCCAGATGTGAAGAATAATTTATACTTAAAGAACCTATTCTCCTAAAGAAATGCAGAGCATTTAGTTGAGTTATTATAACTCATAGTTGAGTTATGCCAGTAAAGCAAATATTTCTCTTTTCATTCGTAATTTTAAAAGTACTATTTATGCTTTTATTGTTATACTATGCACAATAAACTCCTGACACTTCTGTCCCCTCATAACAGACACCTAACAATGAAGCAGCTTCAATTAAGAAGCAGAACATCAGCCTCTGGCATCTTACTCTGTTGTTCCATCTTTTTTTACTAGGGAGAATTCATTTGTTTCTTAATTAAGAAAAACACCAATAGCATGAAAAATCTGCCTATGGTACCTGAATGGTAATTAGGTGAAAGGTAAAAAAGAAACACACACGTACATTCCAGTAGCAGCCAAAATGAACTTGAGCTGATAAAAATGAACTAAACTACCCTTGCATAAATCTAGGCTGAGAGAAGTGTACAGTCATTATGGCTAAGACAATATGCAAACTATCTTCAAAGAAATCAAATTGCTAGAGTGTTTTCATTTGCATGTATTAACTATTAACATAATGAGGAGAAGTGACATTGGACCCGGATTGTGTGTCTGCTTGGATTGATAACTCTACTGCATCTGCAAACAGGCGCCCAAAAATCAGAATAGTAGTCAGATCAGTGTTGATCTCTGAAGTGTGTATGGGTTTTGGGGGGCTTTTTTTTTTTATCATTTGTTTGTTTGTTCATTTGTTTATTTTTTTGGTATGAGTGGTTTATTTAATATCTGGAGCCCAGAACAACATGCTGGGATGTGGGTTGCAGACTGTCCTTTCATTTTCATTCTTTTGAAACATGATCCTTTTGCTACAAGCACTTACTTCATACTTTCAAGGTAGATGCCAATTTTGAACTGTTCCCGTCGTGTATTCCCTCTTATATAGAATGACTGTTATTGTATGTTAATTTGGAGTTATTGAATGTTTGTGTGATTACTCAGTGATCTATTTTTTTTTCTGTGTTTCAAGACTGCTCTTACATATGAAAATGTCTTGTTTATACTATCTATCACTGTGCTCATGAACAGAGAGAAAGCTTAATGGAACTCAGACTTTTGAGAAGTCAGTTACTTTCTATTTTACATGATTACTTAGGACAATAACAGGCAGTGTTTGTGATTGCAGTTGTTACCTGCTTAAATATTGGGAGTGGGTTTAAATTGTCGCTTGACTATGTAAGAACTTAGATAAATACAGCAACAGCTTTTGTAAGAAGAAAAAATGGTAATAGTTATAAAACCTGAAGACTTTTTCCAAATTATTCAAAAAGGAAAAAGAGCATAAATTAAGTTTTATAAACAATTTTTATCTTAGTTCATTTTACCTACAATCTTTCCAAAGTGAAGTTATATCTTGATATTATAGACCAAAATTTTTGAAAGAAGGTGAAAAGAAAGTTTGAAAAGAAGGTTTTAGAAGAAGGTGAAATGGAATGGGAAGCAGTCACATGCAGTCCTTAAAAGTTCAAAATTTATGTCATTTGCATAATCTGGAAAGAAATTATAATTATTACATTGTCTTTATATAGACACATGCACAGTGTTTTTGTATGATTTATAGCTTTTGCTATTCCTGTACTTAAAGATTGTGACAAAATAGAAAGCACTTTCACATTGCTAGAAGGAGCATATATAAATTATATCTGTGATTGCAAACCCGTCTTCCAAAAGGGGAGGGATTCCCATGTGATTGTCTGACTGCTGGATGCACCTACTTGTTCCCATAGCCCAGGAGTCACACTCCAGTCTGAGAGGTGAATCATGTGAAAACTTCAGTGTTTCAAAAAAAATGTTCTTTAGCCAGCTTGCCTGTGTGAGTAAAGGTATGGGGAGTATCTGCCTAAAAAGTGGTTTATATGTTTAAACTTAAAGAACATTGTGTTTAATGAAGACATTGCTCTATAATAAAGATATTATGTAACACAAACTTTTTGCAGTTAATAGTAGGTCAGGAAGCAAGCGTAACCCAAATATTTATTTTTCGTTAATATGCTGGAATGCTCAGTAATTTCCTCATGTGCTGCACATACGTATTTGGAAACTGCCACTGAAGAACTCTGATCACAATTTTTTAGTTTAGATTGCTAAATTGTTATTTTTGCTTTTTAACTAACAGATATGATCAATGAAGAAAAACTGCAAACAAATATTTTCTCTTTGGCAATTTGTGAGTCAAAATAGGATCCCACACAGTCCGCATGGGGCATATTCTGATCCTGATTCTGTTTCAGCCTCAAATCTGCAAATTAGTGTGTAATTTGCCATACTGCAACTTGTTACTTCTTTTTTCCTTGGAAGAGTGTTACAGAAAAATCTCTACAGTGTAGGAGTAGATGTGAAAATGCCTGTAAGAACTTGTTGTGTACAAATCTCCTGTAAAGTCCTATTTCAGGTCTCCATAGAATAGAAGACTGTGAAGAATAGTGTGAATTTCAGATTACCTCTACCCACACAGCTGAAACTTCCATTTAATGTTATCTTAAAATTCATTATGCTAAATTTTTATGGAGACTATCCCAATATCATGTATCATGTTAAAAATGTATGTAAAAATAAAAACTTCATGTAAATATATTTTATTTAATATTGATATGTTTTTGTTCTCTGAAGATCTTACTTGAGGGCTTTTTCTTCCTTCTGCAACAAAAGATAACTTTCCAAACAAGTCAGTAGTTTGTTATATGTTGTTACATTGTGTTGAGCACTTTATAGTGATGTAAGTTATGTAGTAACGATATAGGTATCAGGAGGCAGACAGAAATTAGCTCTCTCAGGGAGTAGCATATGACATGACGGCCTTTCAATTTTGAAATAAAAATGGAATTTTAAGTATTGTATTTAAGAAGTCTATCTTTTCTCTGTATCCATCTCATGAATAAGTAAGATGAAAAATGTTACCCATGTATGTTTTAAATGTACTTCTATTTTATGTTGTTTTTAAAAAAATTGAAGAAGAGACAGGTATTTCAGCTTAAAAAAGAGCAAGAAATCAGACATGTCAGAAACGGTGTGCAGGATTGATAAACTAGAAAGACCAAATCAAAATAAGAAAGTATGTGGATTTAGTCCCTATCTTTTGTTTATGAAAACTACTACACTTGTAGAAAAGTCCTGCTTCCCCTTTTGGAAACTCTTCATTGTTTCTACTCGTGATTTCTAGTTTTTTAATGTCTGGATAAGAGGAAGTGGAGAAAATGTTTAAAGTCTGCCTTTTCTGAATATGATGCTTCCTGCAGAGATCAAAGGCCTCAATTGTTTCTTTCACTAAAATGGGAGCAGCAGGTAGAGCTCTATGGCAGTCTGTTGTGCCTTGTGAGTCAGTCTTGGAGCTTGGCTTATGGGATATGTGATATGTTCAAGCTGGTTACCCATTAATGTCTAATGATACTCTTCTTCACAGGGACAAAGCTCTGGAAATACTATAACGGCATAAAGAATCTCACTTTCCATTTACTGAAAGTAAAAAAAAAATATGATTATAATGATAATTATAATGATTTATATGATAAAAAAAATGATTATATAAGTCTGCTAATGTTCTTAAAATATCATTGTAATTCAGGTAATGTATAAGAATGACTGTAATAATAGTAATGTAATTATAAATATTTTTGTAGATGGATTTATATTCATACTAAAGAATCTCCTGTGAAAAGAGAAGAAATAACCATAAATTTTTCATCTTCAGTGAGAAGGAAGGGTCAGTACTAGGTGTGGTAGATCTGCTGGATTTACCTGTTCCCTACTGCTTCATTGAATAAGCATTCATGTGTGCAAAATGTGGCTGTGCTCTATGATTTACAGTTGGTCCTGAATGTAATAACAAAAAAAGTACACTAATTTTCCATAGTACATATGATGTGCTTATAAACTAATTGTCATATGAGCCTACAATCTCAAGTTTGAATTTATACTTTATTGATATTTAATATTTGTATTTATATAATTTATATTTATTTCTTGTTTAAAATATTTTAATTTTTTATTTCCATCTTTCCATGAAGGAAAAGGGATGGAGTGTCGCTTGGGAAAAATTTAAATAGTGATGGTGAATTGTGTCATGCTTATCACACAGAAATGAAATTGAATCCTGTGTTAATTGTATTTTTCATAAGAAAGCTTCTCAAGGATTTCCAGGGCACATTTGACTACCACTACATACACCGTTTGGAACCATTTATGCACAAGTTTGCTGTGCTACTTTTGAGCAGTGGTGGTACATGGGTGTGGAGTCTTCTGTTAATACCTCCACCTGGGTTTTTGTAGAATTTTTAATTGTTTTTTTATAGTTATTAGAATCTTCTTATTGGCCAGGAGTACCTGAGATTTAGTGACAGACACATTTGTCTTTATTGATGTCTATGTAGATTTTGCTGATTTTGTTTGCTTGGTGGTTTTTGGTTGGTTGGGGTGCGGTGTGTTTGGTTTGGTTTTGTTTGTTTGTGATTATTTTGTTAATTACTGTTTTAACATATCTTAAGAAAGGATGTTTCCTTTGGGGCCTAGAAGAACTCTCCATGAAATTTTTTAGGATTAATGTGTGTTATCAGTCTCTTGTCTTCTTTTCATGATAGATGTCAGAACAAATGTAAAGCGCAATGGTCTTGCGGAAGGATTATGCTGAACATTGCTGCAGAAACCAAGACATTTATAAACTAAAACACAAAAAAAGTTGGTCGTAGTCACAAAGTTCATCTTTTGCTTCCCCCTATCTGCACTGTCAGTGCACTGCACTAGATGTGCTGCTCTGGATATTTCATTGAAAAGGAGGAAAAAAAATGAAATGTTTGAGTAGGACGTAAGAAGGGCGCATTAAGTTGAGGTGATCGTCTCAGGAGTGTTTTTAGGAGAGTAATGATCTGAAGGGATTTGCAGGCTCAGTTTCAGTACTCCATTCTGCATGTATTCCAGTAGCTACTGTAAGCTCCAGTACCCATAGCCCATAGACTGTATTGATAAGGCTGCCGAGGCATGTCCTGGTAGAACATGTGTTTGTGTTCAGATATCAAAGGCAATAAAGAGTCTCAGTAGCTCAGCCATGTCAAAAATGAACTCTGCTAATGTTGTAATTTCACAAAGATATTACATGTGTTACTTGCATAAATTTTTGTTGGTTTCTATTTCAAGTGTTCTTTAGAGAAAATGACAAGAATCACTAGTAGCCTATTTTGCTGAGTCTTAAAGTTTGAAATTTAATCTCAAACAAGAAATTATCAATGGATCTTCTTGTACTAGGTGACTACAGAGCTCCAATGCATAATGTTTGTGAGGACATTAGCTGGGATCTTAGAGCTGACACCAGCTGCTGATGGTGTGCAATGTTCTTCAAGTACAATCTGAAGATGAGATTGAAAACCACTGCTTCTGAGCAGTGGATCTTCTTTATGTCTTACGGACTTAAATGCATTTTATGTGGAATATGATACAATCTTGCTAATTTTGCTTCCACAATAAATATGAATAACCATGTAACTCATCGCCTTTAAGACATAATGGAAGATAATTTTCTTGTCTGTATCATTCATGCTTATAGTGGGGAGAAAAAAACCCTACAATAAATTTGTGGGGCAAAAATTTACCTGCATGGTTTTTACCTTTTTTTAATTGTTATTATTATTTTTACTGTTTTTTCAGGTACTTGATAGCTTGATAGGAAACCAGAGGCAGTGAATTCAAACAGAATTAAGATTTTATTAAAATTTTGCTTTTAATTTTTTCTTACTATTTTAGGTTAATATTTGCGATTTCATACTAAAGTAGGAGAAGTGAGTACAGTTCCCTAAATCCAGTGATGACATAGCATCTTTATAAATACCTTTCTAGTATGGCAAACATTAACCCTTTGAAGCACACACAACTCTAAATTTGGCTGAGAGCTTCAAGGCATTTATCATACATTCTGGACATAAAAGGGAAAAAGGAAGGGAAATATTGTGAGGGGTTCACAAGCAGTAGAATTCCAGGGATACCAGTATTCCTTACAAAGTGGCTGAGCTGCATGTGCATCTAGTTCTGAGAAAAAAACAAATTATACACTGAGCTCACTTCCAGCTCACCCTCATTCCACGTGATGGGGATTCAAGCCCAGCATCAGCTGTGTGCTGGTAAACTGTGCAATTGGTTATGTCATAATTTTAAAATGCAAGCAGTACTTCCTGCAGCCTAAAACAAATATGTCCAAACATCCCTCTGAAGCCATTCCAGTTCAGCTGTAATCATGTTATAAAAGCACTACATTTTGATATGAAAAGTTTTAACAATTGATTTTCACTGCCACAGAGAAGTGTATAAATTCAGAGTCCAGGAGACAATAAAGCTTATGAAAACCAGAGGATCATACTGACAATGCCAAATATTATGATAATTCATGTAGAAAAATGAATTTCACCTCTGTTTATTTTTGGGTTTGTTTATGGTTGTAGGATAAAGTTACTTTTTCCTGGAGTAGGTGAGCATATCTGCAGGGAGAAGGCTGAAATTTATCCAAATAAAATCTTGCCATTTTCAGGAAGATCTAATAAAAGGCAGTAATTGTTTTTGGGCTGAGATTACAGTTCTAAGTGGAATGGTAAGTCACAATTAAGTGGTTTATCAAAGTGATTGAACATATTTGATAAACTTATATTAACGTACCATAGTTTTTTCTTGTTATTTGTGTATTAATGATGTACTATGAAAGTACATTAAATACTGTTACGGGAATTTATAAATAACGAAAAGAAAAAGATTGTAAACTGTCAGTTTGTAGTTGATACAATAAAACTACTTGAAACTGCTTCAAATATTTAAAATGCTGTAGCTAGTAAATTGGCTGCAGGCAGCAAGAATGGTCCAGCGAGCAGGCCAGGTAGCAGGCTGCCAGCCAGACCTGGTCGGTACCCCTGCCATGTGCTAATCAGTGATTAACTGATAAGCTTTGAAGTCAAAAGCGTTGAGAGATGACTTCAGGATAATTGATACAAAAAGGCAGCTAATATTTCTTGTGATTTTTGGAGGAGGGAATGTGATTAAGATATAGTAAATGGAAATCCATACAAAACCAGTCAAATTGCTAAAATATTCAAATATGCCTTACTGTAACAAGAAAGCACTGTAATGTACTGAAATCAGCAATAGAACAGCTGTGTTTTAAAGGACAGTACTTTGAATGTCACTTGACAATTTGCTTTCAATTAGAAGTAATTTACAGGAAGATGCCCACAAGCTAATCTTTACAGGATAATTAAGTTCCATTTTCTTTACTTTTAATTAAAAAGCAGAAAAGATTTAGCTGATCCATAAAAAATGTTCTGTTTAAACATTCATCAGACTTCACACTCCTTTTTTTTTTTATTTGTTGTAGCAGATGTTATCAAAACTGCAGTCTGCTCTGTTTTAAACTCAATATATTTGGGAAGTGAACACAAGTGCAATAGGCGTGTACAGCTGAGGTATGATCATTTAGCTTCTCTGTATTTGAATAGCTCTAAAATGATATCCATACTTTGGGCTTTTATCTTGCTCCTTCCATTGCTTGCCATTCTGGTGAAAGAAAGCGAAGCAGATGAACAGCTCGGGGATGTTAATAGTACTTTCCTCTTGCTTTCCTAATGCCATTAAAACCTGAAGTCTAAATGTAAAGATGAAACAAGTATCTTTGCCATTAAATTTGCATATTAGCAAAGTTGTCTGCATGTCTCCAGAATCAATGAGAAGGAGATAAAAAAATTCCTTTGCTAATTTCCCATTGAATAAAAAAGAAAAGTGCAGTGTATGCCCATATGTGTGAACACTCAAATACCTATATTGGAAAGAGCTAGTGTAAATTAAAGAGGAAAGATGTATCTGTTTTACCAGATATTCCCTCATCATTTTTTCTGAAGTGAAAAGGATATTTAGTACTAGATTTTAAATTTGTGCTATGAACTGTGAAAAATTCTACACATAAAACTGAAGCTCCAATACTTTTTAAAGAATGAGATCTAATTATTTTAGTTTTCAGCCCAACTACTTCAATGAACCTGTGAAAGGTATGTAACAGGACCATCATTTTAACAAAAATACCTGAACTCTTCTACTATACTTGTGTATTTTTTATGAAAAATAACCCAGAACTGACCAAGTTTTCATAATCACTTTTGAACTGAAAATAAAACCATAGAATCACTGTGTTTTGTGTTGAAGGGGACCTCTAGAGATCATTTAGGTCAACCCTCTGCTCAATCCAGAAGATATTTTGGTAAGGTTCCCAGTTAGGTTTTTTTATATCTCCAAGGTTGGTTCTACAACCTCTTTTAGCAACCAGTTCTGCAGTTATCACTGTCATCTCTTTTTTTCCTTATTATTGAACGAAAATTTCCCTTGCTGTGTCTTCTGTCCATTGTCTCTTGTCCTATCTCTGTGCACCTCCAGGAAAGTTGTGGCTTTGCTACTCTGAACCTTCTATTCAGTATTTGATGACAGCAGGAAAAACTGTTCCTTAACACGAACATCCCAACTCTCTTGATTTTCCTTTGTCATGCTCCCATGGCATTCTAGTGAACCTCTACCAGACTTACTCCAAAACTCTCTATGTCTCTCATATATTGAAGAGCCCCAGGCTGGGCATGGCATTTAAGATGCAATCTCACTATTACTGAGTAGAGGGGAATAATCACCTCAGTCTGCAGTCTAGACTCTTGCTTACAGCCAAGGATATAGTTGGCAATGGCCGCTTCAAGCGCTCACTGCTGATTGATGCTCATGTAGCAAAGCTGTTTTTCAGTACATTCATCCCCAGCCTGTCCTGGTGCCTGAGATTTAGCTGTCTCAAATGTAGCATTCAGTATGTGCCTTCACTGACAGCCTAGTTCTACAGGTTCCTCTGAGTAGCAGCCTTGCCTTCTAGTGTGTCTTCGCAGATCCTACAAATTTGGTGCAATTTCAAACTTGCTGAGGGGCACTCTGTTCTGTTCTTCAAACCATTAATAAACATATTGACCCCTCAAAGACGCCTTTAATTGAGGGACTCCAGTTGTTTTTTATATCAACCTTTTAACACTGGTGATGTCGTCAGTTTTCACTTACTTAATAAGACCAAAAATGGAACCCAAATTAGGAGACAGATTTTCTTAAAATATTTGAAAACTTTTGAAAAGAAAGGTATTTTGTATTTTTTTCATTAATTAGTGCTAGAATGACAGTATCAAAATGCACTAAATTCTTCTGTGTTCCAATTATTGAATTCTTTTATTGAAATAAAAGTTTCTAGATATTTTGAAGTCTAGATTTGCTCTTAGCAGATAGATTAACAAGAACTTTCTAAGTGATTAGGGATTTAAACTCAAAGCTACACTAGATAGATGTTTGTGTGATTAAAAATGTGATAGAAGAGTTTTTGATGAAGTCAAGAGAAGTCAACATTGTCTGTAAAGGACGTAGAACCATATTCCCAGAAATAATTTTCAAATTGAGATTTTTGGGACTTCAACATTCAAAGCTGTCTTGCCTGGCAAAAATCTCTTACCTTTTTAAGCTGTGCTAGTGCACAGTGATATGTTTGTATATAGATATGTTTTTAGGAAACATTTGAATAAGCTATTCAAACAACTTCAGCTACAGCCTCCTTCAGTTTTAACAGGTTTTTACAATTACAATTTATAATTTCACTCTACAAAGTACATTGCAGCAGCATGAAAATAAAAAAAAAAAGTAAGAAAGTAATTTGTTGTTTTAATTGGGATGCTTGTGAGGTTTTTTATAAATGTCTAAGCATGTTTACTTTCATCAAAAGGCTTATGGAAAAATGAGGATACTCATCAGTCACTTTTTAAAAAGGCTAGAGTAGTGTATGGAAATAAATATGAACGTGTGTTTGTTCATAGGTGTATCACTTCATATGCAGTTAAATAGAGGATTCATGGTCACTCTTAGTCTTCAGCTATCTAATTGTTTGGCATCCCAGATAAGGTAGCTATTTAGATTCATTTCTGAGAGGGAAGACAAACAATTTTAGAGGGTAATTTTTTTTTTCAGTTTTGCACTCTGCTTCAAGATTTGCTTTAAACCAGCATGCTACTGAGAAAGCCAGTGATGACCTCTTTCTTTTGGCTGTCAGTTCTTATAGCTTCTCGCATAAGGCACAAATGTTTGTGGGTCCATAAACTGAGGGAAGGAACTGTTCCAAGTGAAAACCAGCTTCTCTCTCTATCCTGCATGGTTCAGTTTTAATTCAAATCAATTTCTTTATCTAATTCACCTGATGGCCACACAAATACTTGTGCCAATCCAACAAGGAAGACAGCATGACTATAAGCAGGCGGAAGGGGTAGGGCAGCCTCTTTTGGGAATGCAGCCTGGCATAAGGAGATAATAACACTACGCTGCTACACAGCTGTTTTAGGATGGAATCACTTGGTGATACTCTGCTTTGGTTAAAGTAGTAAGTAGTGGTATGTGCTTGGTGTAGCAGATATGTTGGTTGCCCATTGCTTATACTTACATTGCAAAATACAGAATGCTGTTGGTCTTGAATGAAAGTTTTGTGTGAGAGACAGCTGTAACATTTTTTTTCCTTATATTCCTTAGAGTCACTTAATGTATACATTTATGTAAGCAAACTTTCTGAAGACACTTTTCTTAAAGATATTCTGATTTTTCCTCATGAGTAAAGAATATAGGCTTGAAGTCAGATTAGTGTAAGAAATCATGTTCTTCAAATATTTGCTTTAGAAAGATAGAACTAGATAGAACTGAACTGTTAAGTCGTTGTGATAGTAGTTCCCTTTGACTGTAAAATCTTGCTTTACTATAACTATACAGAAAACTTGTTTATGTTTAATAATGTAGTAATGTATTTATGCTAGGTTTGATTACTTTTTGGTAACTGGATAATCAGGTAAGCTGAACACTATAAAGGATTCAGTCATAGTCTCGAGATGGGAATCTCAATGAATAATCTGGGATCAATTCTAAACCTTTAATATCGTGAATATAATTTGGGTTGAAGTGCTCCCAGTCAGTTCATTAGTGAAGCTCAGTGATTTTCTTTGATGGTCAGGGAAAAGACAATAATGTGCAAAACTGTAAACAAAATAGTAAAACATTTCCCTACTCTGAACCGGAAAGCTGAAGATATTCTATTTTATATTCTAAAAGTAAAAGATGTTAACATTTTAATGACATGCCACTGAAATGAAGTTTCAAGATGACATTTTAGAATTAGGACTGTAGAATGTTGTCTGGATTTCTGTGTAGAACAACCTTCCCATTTGAAAAATATTTTGCTTAGTTTCAGTGATTTGTACTCTATTTTGTTAATCCAAGTTCAAAAATATTGTCAAATGAAGAAACAATCAGTTTTAAATCAGATATTCTAGGATTGTGATGATACATCTGTCTTTCCTGTGTTTCACTACATAGCCCACATGTGTTTGATGAGAAAAAACTAAATTATTATTCATAAAACAACTTTTCATCCTTTTGTTAAATATACTTTGTACAGTGCTTTTAAATTATGGTACAAATTGTCTGAAAATGTTAACTTGTGTGCTTTAGAGAGAGTGAGGAAAGGGTGCTGATGGAGCTCAGACGAACAGTAATTAGCTAGTTCAATAAATAGGAGAATTTAATAAATTAGTTACAAGGGGTAATTCTAGTATTTTGGTACGTAAATTATGAACAGAAAAACAAAGTTCAGAAGGAACGTTGTATGTGGTTTCATATTAACCATAATATGACATTAAATAATAATAACTAATATTATTTAGCAGTTAAAACATTAAACTCATGTTTCTGAGGATATTACAATATCCTAAAAATCATAGTTCTCCATACCAATATAGCTAATCTCAAACATTGAGAAATTTATAGATTTTACATGTTGTAGACATTTAGTGAGTATGTGAGAATCCAGAAGCATGAGGAGGGACTGAAAAGATTTTACATTAATAATTCTCTGTTTTGTGTAATATTCAGCCATTTCATCTTAGATTTGCTTTGCTTTGGAAATTTTCCTGAATGCACAAAAGCAGAAAATGGAGAATGTGAAAATGAAATAAGAAAAGTGGAGAAAAGAAGCTGTCTGGGGAAGTGAAATTGTCTGTATGTAGCTTGAGTAAGTCTAGCATCAAGTAGTGGAAAAATTGAATAATTGTTTGTGGAAGCTGAAGTTCATTTCTACCTGGTCTACAAACTGTCGCTATTGCTTTACAAATTTCAGTATTAAGTTGCAGCTAAAAACATAATCCAGAATAATTTATTTATTGTTGTAGTACCTGCAGTATTTCCTCAAAAGAGAAGGAAGAGATGCTCGCACAGAGCATGATGTATACCTGGATGTGTTGTGGTCATTTTCTTCAAATTTCTTATAATGGATTAGGCATATCTATACCATTTTATCTCCTGCTGAATGCGTGTCAACCCAATACCTTCTCTGAAAAGCTGTTTCATGCAACCAAAATAGTGAAGCATTTTGGGGAAATGAGTCATCTTGCCTAGTGTTAACCATCTAAAATGTAAGCAACTATCTAGTTCTCTAAGCTTTCCTTATTAGGCACTTTCTGGAAACTGAATTTTGACATGATAATGTAGGTATCCGAGAATTAGCATGTATGTAAATATAATGCCTATGTGCATATATACATTGTAAGGGGTAAGTTATTCTGAGGAATGAATATCTAATCTCAAAGTAGCGATACTCTTGAATATTCTTTTTGAATATGAGTGCAAAAAGGAATTTATCCCCTAGGTATAGCACCTTTCATTACAATAAAAAAATTTGAGGCCCAGTATAAAGCAATAAAATAAATATGAAATATAAACCAAAAGTGCCCAGGATTTTTAAATGGGAAAGAAGTTCAAAGGAAAGGCAATATGTTCATACCTTGGAACTCTCTTGTTAAAAAATAAGTAAAAGACATTAAATAGATTTTAGGACAGAAAGAAGTCTCAGTGTTTTAGTGCATTCCCTTCAGCAGCCTTCCTATAGAACGATAAAATTTGAAAATACTGAGTGGTACCCAAATAATGATAGTCATCAGACTCTGACCCTCTCTTGAATTCAAATTCATGTACTTAGTGGCTTTAAAATTCTTCAGAAGGGAATATCTAAAGTCACTGATACTTTTAGGCTAACCTTTTGAGAAACACAAGGGGAACGTAATATGATTATGGTAGCCATCAAATACAATTGTGCCAGGACAAGACTGGACTCAAAAACCAAAGCCCTCAGATGTACAGTTCTTTTGGAGAGTAGATCAAAGTGGTCTAAAACCACTTTTAGAACCCTTCAGTTAAGTCCTTTTCTAAATCATAAAGAGATCTGGTTTTGATCAGCAGAGCTTATTGTGGTGTATTCCCTTAAGATGAGAATGAAGTCAAGAAAAATGGAAATGGTCAAAATTTGGTGCTATACTTTAGAGGTGGTAGGAATTCTTTTGCAGCCAGTATTACAGGATGCTCTCTTGATTCACTGTGTTAGATTTGGAATGAAACTTAAGAAAACAAATTAAAGGAACCCAATTTTATTTTATTTTTTTTCTACAAATAGTTTAGTCTAAGATCAAACAGCTGTGGCCTGTTAACTGAGAGGCAAATATATGCAATATTTGATATTAATAGTTACTATTTTGTGACAACATTAGGCCTTCAGCCTACCTTTGTCGGAGACCATAGATCCAGTCTTCCTGCCTACATTATGTTTACTAGAATAGCTGTAAGTTCGATTTATGTTCCTTTTTCACTGGCAGCTGAAGATCTAAGCTGATTCTCAAAAGTAAGCCCATACTTGCTAACTAGGTTATGAATATACTTGCTCTTTTTTTGGCAATAATCAAGCTTGTCTATAGAAGCTTTCAGTTCAGGTCATCTCTGCTATTCTTCAGCTTTGAACTGAGCCGGTATACCTTTCACACTGGCCTGCTGCGTAGGCAACTGGTAAGTTCAGTGATGTGGTCAGAGTCCTCAATAAATAGTTTATACTTTGTCTTCCTAGTGGCATTCTGATACAGAATTTTTCATTCTCTGTAGTATGCAGTTAGGAAAATTTGCCAACCAGCAGAAGCCGTGGTTTGTTCTCAGAAACACATTCTGATATATTTTGTTACAGTTAAATTTAGAAAGTTCTAAAGGAATGAAAGGTGCTATGGATATTTGCTATCTGTGGAAGAGAGTTACCTTTGGAGTGGAGGATCAGAAACAAAGTTGGGCTTGAAATTTTATGTAGATTGCTTACTAGATGAGAAAGATACCATTGGTAGCTCTTGTGGAAGAGTATTTTTGGTTACTTGACTCTCAAGAATGTTTTTCATCAGTCGTCACCATCAGTACATTGTCTTTTAAAGCCAGTTTAAACCAGGTCATCTGAAGGAAACAGATTAGTTAATTTCTTGTATTGAAGACATATATTCTGTAGTATTTACAATTGAAAACAAAACATATATTACAGAAACCTATATATTTATTTTAATATCTAAGCAAGATATAGAGAAAATAGTGCTTCACAGTCTCCTCATATTTTAAAATTGAACAGTGAACTTTCTGCTGAGTTTAGCTTCACATCTAAATCTTGATTTGTGTGTAGAACATATGTGCAATTTCTAAGTTTTCAGACAAAAATAAAACGCAATGAACATTGTACCTGAAAAAGGAAATCTCAGTAAAGTGGCAACAGACGATTGTTTTTTGGGCAAGGAGAATTAGCTCTATTAAATGGGATTTTTATTGGTAAAGTCTAGAAAATGTTAGGTTTTAGAATAGTGATGTTTTATTAATGAGATGTTTTTCTGCTTTATTACAAGGCTTGCAGTGAGTGACAATTTCACCTTGTGCTGCATACTAAAATTTCCACACAAGAAATATGTGCAGTTTTTTTCACTGTGCATCTGCGTGTTAAGTTAAAAAATGAGGCATATTGCTTAAATGTTTACTTTTTTTAAAAAAAGTACTGATTTTTCCACAACACATAACCATGTAATTTAGTACCTGTTGATAAAATAAAATTCTGTCCTGCAAAGGACAGAATAAAATTACTAAAATTAATTATTATAAAATTATTAAATATCAGATAAAGTGAATACAAATTACTAAAATTAGTTCATATATAATGAAAATTAGTAAAAGGAACCATAACTGTAAACTAGACTATTTTTTCCATCTTTTTGTATCTAGTGAAATACTGAAGTCCCTGTAGGCTTGGATGGGTGCAACTAATGACAGAATCTGATCAAAATGCCATTGCTTGTACTGTCAATTAACTGCATCTGAAGAAATAAATACTAGGATCAAAATCACTCCTGAAATGGCTGTGGTTTGCTTCTAGTTTCACCTGGCCATGCATTTATAATTAGCAGATATTTTGCGTGGGTAGAGCCTTTCCCATATCTTCGTTTGCGAAGCCTAGCCATGATTTTGCATTTATTGTGTTTTGTGTTAAGATTTTATTATGCTTGTTGTTCTAGAGTTAAAATTTAACTTTGGTCACTTTTTTCTTAAAGCAAAACTTCATGAAAAGGCCCAAAGGCTTGAATTAGGAGCAGTTACGGGTTGGTTCTGTTTCTAGCTTAATTGTAACTTAGTTGATTAGCAAGTACTTTGTGACAGGCAGTAAATTTCCATAAATTGATGTTGTAGGGCTTACATCTCAAATGCATTGACCTAGAGGGCTAGTACCTGACTGCTTCCTCTGACAGCATTTGTAGAAAAGCTTTACTGTAGATTAGCACTCTTCACTTTCAGAGCTTAACAAGCAGCTGTGGGCCTAATCGTCAAACTGAGTAGAGACAAGGGACAAATGCTTGTAGTTGTCGGCAGTGACTCCTGTCCTTTCACAAACAGCAGCCAAAATGCAATTTATACGCTGGTCTTGAAAACTATGTCCAGTTCTTACGATGTTTGCTCAGTTTCTGACTTTCATGAATGAATTGGAATTTTCTTTAGTATGCTCTATTCTGTCAGAAGAGATAATGAAGAGCTTTAATACTAATGATGATACAATGGTTCTGACAAACTCACTTTTATATTTTGCAGAAGAAAAATGATAAAACGATTGTATCTGCAAATTGAATAAACTCTGATGAACAAAATTTTGAACAGGTGAGGCTTGCTGATTCCGGGACAAGTGAACAACCAGCCAGAAATGTGTGATGCAACATCATGTGACCTTATTATTGATTTGGATTGTTAGTTGATATCTTTCCTGATAGCCATGTTTGTTTATTCTTACTCTGATGAAAACACAAAATCTGTTAACAGCCTCTGAAGTAAATGAAAATACCTAATCTGTTTCAGTTGATCTTAGGTCTGGTTGTAATAAGTAAGAATATTTACAGTTGTCTGATTCAGCACACACATTAAAACTTTACTCAATAATAAATAAAAAATAAAATAAAATCACTCAAGCATAAACACATTTTGTCTACTGTTTCTGAGTTTGGTGAATGAACGTATAGTTGAAAAATGTCTATTTTTCTTACTTACCTGTAATTTATGGACTTTAGCATACCCTGTTCCTATTATGTGATCTTTTCTAGCTCACAGTGAAAAGTAATAATAGGTCTTTGCATTTCTGTAGTGGGTTATCCAGTGTCAAAGTGCTAAAAAACATTAATTGATCAAAGCTTGCTACATGGCTGTGGGATTGGTAAGAATCCCATTTCTGAAGTGAAACTGTCACTTAGTAAAAGAGTTACAGGGAGGCTGCAAGCATGGATACCACTCCAGATATGTTCCTTCTGTGAAGGCTTGTCCCTTTCAATATATTCTGTACCTGCCAAGTTTCCAACAGATTGGCACCTCATTCTTTTTCTTTTTAATCATTTTCAGCATTTACAGTGTGACACATCCATTATTAGTAGGTGGTGCCTTTTAAGGACTGGAGCCAAGTACAGGTTTTAAAAATGTAGCTATCTGCCTTAGTAGGTTATTCTGAGTCCCTGTATGAAAAATTTTGGGCCCCCTGCTGCCTCTAATCTCCAGGAGACCTGTCTTCCTCCAGAGGGTGATAATTTACACTCACACTGAGTTTGGAGAAAGTTGGGTTACAAAACCACTTCTGAGCTTCATGGAGGTGTCATGTTGCTTAAGGCAGGTGCCACATACTATGCCTTTACTCCTTGGAGGACCAGGCTGAGATTAGTAGTTTAAATGAACATATCTGCCCTCTATCAATTGACTATACTAATCATGAGGCAAGAATAGTTTTTGCTAGATATTTTTGGGTCCCATGACACTTCCAAGAAGCTGGAAGTATTTTACTTTTGATAACATAGCTTCTTTGGTCCATTATTGAAATACAAGTCAGTGAAACTGAGGCATTGTTTTACAAAGTAAACTGTTCTACAACAGCAACTGTGTTATATTGGGTTTTACACTTCGTGCTTTGTTTATCTGCCTTCAGTAAATTATTTCCCTGAGCAATATCTTATCCTTACATCATATTTCTAGTATCTCAGTAGCATATGTTGTACCCACTGGAGCACACTTGGTAGTAATGTCTTCATGATGCCTTCTAATGTCTTGTCATCATATTGTACATCCATCTTGTGCTTAAAGATAAACAGATAGAATTGCTGCAGTTCAAAGAGCTCAGCAACAGCTCTGGTTCTGTGTGAGCATTAACTCTAACACTGGCTTTCTGTGTTTCTCAAGACCTTATTATTAAATCCTATGAGCTGTGGATCAATAATACTTTTTAACTACAACAAGAATTCTGCTTTGGCTCTGTAAGGTCATGTAGGACCGATTGTAAGTTACAGCTGATTTTTCAAAAGTGTGACAAGCTGTATTCCCCTGTCCAGGTCTAATGAGCTTATTTCAGGGAACAATTACTGTTTAAACAAAAGTGAATTATAATGACAGTTTTTCAACAAACAAATAATTCCATAATTTAGAATTCAAAGTTAGGTGTCCTGGCTCCAGAAGACTTGTCCTAAAACACACTGCAATAAAGATTAGGTAAAAGATAATGCAGAATTTGTTGTTGACATCAGTGTGAACTTATTTCTTGTCTGTTACTTTTCTTTAAACTTCTGTAATCCTGAAAAAAATGTGATGTGACTGAAAGAAGAGAATAAGCTACCACAGTATTCTTTTATAAATAACAGATTAATAATTAATACAGAGTATATTTAACAAAAAGTATTAAGTTGAATTTTAATGGAAAATTATATGTACAATGTTTTCATGGAATTGAACAAATATAAATGGTTGAATCACTGCAGCTGCAAAGCATCACATAATAATACAAATAGAGAAAAATGTTATTTAAAACCTAGTATCACTGGTTGCCTCTGCAATAACCTGTTAGATTTCCAGAAGTGAGATCTGTCTTTTGAAGTAGAGCCTCGAAGGATAAAAGATTAGCTCAAAGCATCGATACAAATTTAGATCGATGTCATTACCCTGTATCCAAGCTTCAGTCTTGAATTAGAAGATGCAGTTGTTTGGCTGAAGATATAACAAAGCTTTTATTAATTTGTTATGTGCTGACTAGAACAGTTCCATGGGCAGAATTTTGCATGCATGTTTCCAAGAGGTGACCAGCCTGCTATACATAGTGCTTTATACTATGTATATTTTAAACTATAATAACTCATGGGAGATTTATGTTGTAGCAAGTAAAATAAGGCAAAGTCAGTTCAAATAGTGGTAATTGTATGTCAGTGTATGTAAAAAATATACACATAGGTTAATTAATATTAATACTAATAACCCAGTTTTGTGTCGGTAAGCAGTGACTCGAAATGTGAATTATAACAATCTCAGGTCCAGAGCGAGTTCTGATTTTCATGCCTATGAATATCTTTTGATAATTATGTCATTGCTTGTGTAGGTGATGAGTTAAAGACTAAAGTTTCCTGTGAAAAGCTCAGTCAGGGAAGTCTGAATATAGGAGGAGTTTGTGAGAATTCCACTTTTCATTATTTTTTCATAGAAGACTGTCCTCTTCAAAAACGTTTGTGATATGGCTGAATGAAACTGAGGCTACTACAAGCTACTATCTGATATGAGATACTTCCTCATTTCGATTCTTAAATAGCTTGTTGGGAAAATATATATTTAGTAAGGTAGGTAATTTAAAGTAAAAAGTGACTTACTATTTCAGAAGTGGTGCAACCCTTAGCAGAACTGTGTATACCCTCCCTTAGAAAGTGCCTGGTGTCCCCTCAAAACATAGATAAGCTGATAATAGTTTGTTTTCCTTGGCTTCTTGTTCTTGATCAGCAATGAAATCACACTGAAGACAGGAATCTTCCGTATAAAATTCCAGGACATTTGTGTGCATTAGGATGTTGTGTGATTCAGAGGTCAGAAGAAGGCTTAACCAATTACAGTTCATAAATTACAGTAGATTATAGACTTTACTGACTTGGACATCAAGAAATGAATAAAAATTTATTGTTTACAGGTAGAAGACTAATTTTTTTATACAAAGATAAGCACCTGCAGAGGTACAAAGAAAAGGGGCTAGAAATTTGGCTAAAGAAATTTTAGTTCATTTTCGCTGGAAAAAATGTTACACGGTAGGGTCCCCAAATGCTTCTATAAGGTAAACCACATAAGATTCAGTTTATCCATCTTTGAAAAATAAAAGATTTCAATAATTTCTGGAGGGTGGGATTGTTTTTTTGTTGGGGTTTTTTAACCCTGTGATCATAAAAATCCAGATATGGCTCAGAACAGCAAGCAGTTAAACTTAGTGGTTAAACCCCACACTTCTTCTGTTGACAGTGAAGAATATGTCACTTTTCATCTTTGAGATGACGTAAAAGTGTTAGTACTGTGGTTTGTATCTCATAGTTTATTTTTGTATTTCCAGAGATTTTTAAAAGATTCCAAATTCATAAGGAGTATTTATGTGTCTGAAAAGGTATAAACATTCTTAGGATCAGTTTAATCTTTTCTCTAGTATAGTAACACTATTACTATGAAATAGGGAAACATCCCGCAAAAGTCAGTATGACATGAAGCAATATTGGGTATGGCATACTGAAGATTTTACATTTTAATCCCTTTTTTTTTTAATATGAAAGGTCTGCTAGAGAATCAGTAGAAAATGAAAAAAAGGCAAGGGAAATGAGGGAAAAAAAATTTAAAGATTTTCTGTCAAAACCAACAGTATCACAAGGCTTTATCATATAGTTCTCAATGCCTATTCAATAGGGATTTATATACTTCAGTGACCTCTTTCCCTTTGCTTGGCCAGGTGAAATTAGTAGTACCTTCATCATAGTCATATTTGTCATTGTTGAAGTGATTAGAAAACAGTGTAGGGATGCACTGATTTACCCTTGAACTTCTTGTCTGTGATTTTGGTGGCTGTGAACTTTTAGGAGTTGACTGTGGTTGAGCGCCAGGTACCCAGAGAAGCCGCTATCTCACACTGCTCTGCAGCTAGACAGAGGAGAGAAAATATATCATAGGCTTCATGAGTTGAAATAAGGACAAGGAGGGATCCATCATGAGCAAAACAGACTCGAAGTGAGGATATAAATTAAATTTATCATTAACAGAATCAGAGCAGGATAATGAGGAGCAAAATACATCTTAAAAACACCTTCCTCTCTTCCCTCCCTCCTTCTGAATTTCCACCTCCTCCTTCAGCAGCGGAGGGAGATGGGAGCAGAGGTTGTGGTCAGTTCATCACAGATTGTTTCTGCCACTGCTTAGAGAGAGGAGCCCTTACCTGTTCCAGCGTGGGGTCCCTCCCACGGAAGACAGTTCTCCATGGACTTCTGTAATGTGAGTCCATGCCACGGGCAACAGTTCTCCATGGAATGCTGCAATGTAAGTCACTTTACCACCACTGTGGGGTGCAGTCCTTCAGATAAAGGCTGCTCCAGCATGGGTCCCTCATAGGGCCACAAGTCCTACCAGGAAAGCCTGCTCCAGAGTGGGGTCTTCTCTCCATGAGTTAGCAGGTTCCTGTCAGGATCCTGCTCCAGCATGGGCCTCCCACAGGGTCACAGCCTCCTTCCAGCATCCACCTGCTCTGATGTGGGCCTTCTGCATGGTCTGCAGGTGAATCTCTGCACCCCCGTGGTCCTCCATGGACTGCAGGGGCACAGCTGCCCGCTGCCCCACCATGGTCTTCACCACGGGCTGCAGGGGAACTTCAGCTCCAATGCCTGGATCACCTCCTCCCTCTTCTTCTCCACTGACCTTGGTGTCTGTGTTGTTGTTCATATGTTCCTGCTCTGCTCTGTCTGGAGTTTCATCTACACCAATAACTTTTTTTTCCCCTCCTTAAATATGTTATCACAGAGATGTTACTATCACCCATGATTGGCTTGTCCTTGGCCAGTGATGGATCTGTACTGAAGCTGTGTGGCACTGGCTCTGCTGGACATCGGGAAAGCTTCTGGCAGAATTTTTTTATTGTCCATTTTCAAATTAAAACCTTGACACTCAAGAGGCTTATCTCTGCTTACATACTTGAAAGGTAACCGTCTGTATATACATTATTTCTGTTTATACTCCAATTACTTGTGTCTTAAACCAATCTTTTATTACATGGAAGTTGACGAAGGTCTTGTATTCTTTACAAATATAATTTCTGTCTGGAGTTCGGTTAGGATAAATGCCAGATATTTTTATTGTCCCAGTGATGATTTTCATTGGAAGTAAGCTATGACTGAAATTATGTATCTGCTATACTAACTAGGTTTTATAATTTTTAATAGCTTCTAGAAAGTACTTTGAATGTTGGCATTAGCACTGCCAACTAGTAGACGTCTACCAAAATTAGTTTTTTGTTGAAAACCATCAAGCCTTCATGAAAAATTTCCATCTTCATCATGGCCCCCCATCCCTGTCACCCCAAGGAGTTAGTCTTTTGTAAAGATTTTATAGAAAACTCAGATATTAAAAACATGGAAGTGGTTTTCTTTAGATTAAGTCTCATGTAAGAACACAGTAGTCCTTAGCTACTTAAAATACTTAAGATACTTCAAAACCAATATGATCTCCTTTTTGCTGTTCAAAGAAGATATTTCTAAGAATTTCTCATGTTGCAATTCCCACTCTATATCTTTGTTTCGGTCAGATAATAGAGCTTAATTTTAAAATGCTTGTTCCTGATGCATTTTTCTCAAAATATATCTGAAGTCAAACATGTTTTTGTTCTAGTAGTATTATACATTTTATCTTACTTTTCATGCAACTAGTTTGATGAAATTATTCATAAAAACTTGTTGGTGTTATTCTTGATGGACAAACACATATAAGTTATGTATGATTTTGAAGACAACTACTTCTAGAGTAGTAGAATACACCAGTAATAACCAGAGAAAAGAAGTAACAAACGATAAAAACATTAGAAAATAGTTTACTAAAGAATATAAATTATTTTTCACTAAAATAATAAAAATGACCAATCAATGAATCTACAACACAACATAGCTTAATTCTATACAGTGTAAACTCCAAAAGAGTATTGTATTTATTTAATTCTAACAAATAATATTTTCTTGGTACTAGTCTTGCATATATATGATCATAAATCAGCTGTACTGGTCTAGAGCAAAGTGCCTCTTTCCTGGCAGTGTCAGGCAATAGTAGGCTCTTCTGCCTTACTATGTTCTGGTCTCAGGGACTTAAACAAAATGTGGCATATTTGTGGTTGTATGTTATAATTGGAAGGCTGTCCCCCATGAAATGTTCTAGACACAAAGGTTTGTGACTATTGTGATGTTCGCCTGCAAAGAACGTGAGGAAGAAAGCATCATGAGAGAGTTTGGCAACAGGGAAGAAAGCATGCTTATTTTTTTGAAGACGGCTTCAAATTTCTCTTCTCAAACTTTCCCCCTATCCTTGTTGCTTTCTTTTCTAACTTAAAAAACAAAAATGATTCCTTCGTCTGGTATTACCTGTTTTGGTGAAGGCACAAGTATGTTGGTTTGTATTGTGTACTACTCCCTGAAATTTGATATTGCTTGCCAGAGAAAACTGGAAGGACATCTAAGGACATTAACTGGCAGCAGTATAACCTTGAGGATATTTCAAGCCTGGATATTGATGATGAGAAAAAAATCCTGCTCCAAGTGTTTCTTTTATTGAGACATCAAGAAAACCCTCAAAAGTGTACATAAAAAGAAAAAAACATATCCAGCAGCCTTGTGCTAAATAAGTAGCAATTACTTGTTGGTAGAGACATGATAACAATAGTTTCTCCAGTGGTATTGACATAATAATCTAATATTATTGATAGTCATAATATATGAATTGGCTATAAGATATTTTACGTTAAAGCACATTGAATCACTGTATATGATGGCAGCTGAGTGACAACGGTGTCAGAGGAGACGAGGAGGAGGAAATCAAGAGTAAGAAAAAATACCAACCAGTAAAAATGAACATCACCTTCAACCTGGTCTTGGTCTGATTTTCATGGTCTGATTTTCTTATGTTGCAGATCTTTTTAAATATTTGCAAGTTCTTTGGCAAGAACTGGGATGAGAAACCACATCTCCTCTCCTCAATCTTCACCCACAGGAGTAACAATGCATTGTAACGCATGGTGATATTTCATATTATTGCAGATTGTAATGTTTCATACTTCTGTTTTTAGTAGCATCTCTTCTATAAACATGTCCATCTTGAAAATCTTATAATTTTTGGAACAATTACTGTTACCATATGTCATGACGCTGGTATTCAGCCTGTAAGAAGCAGTGTGATGGGCTGTTTTTAACATTTCTTTCTGTATTATGAACCGTGGCTGGCTATTTATATCAATATTGCTATTATATTTTCAACTTTGATTTCAAACCTCTTTTTTTTTTTTTTT
>VXBA01004279.1:198007-222824 GCA_013399895.1 Serilophus lunatus
GGGTGACCTTATTGCTGTCTGTAACTACCTGAAAGGAGGTTGTAGGCAGGCGGGTATTGGTCTCTTCTCTCAGGCTCCCAGTGACAGAACGAGAGGACACAGTCTTAGGCTACGTCAAGGGAGGTTTACACTGGATATCAGGAGGAACTTTTTCACAGTGAGAGTGATCCCCCACTGGAATGAGCTTCCCAGGGAGGGGGTGGAGTCACCATCCTTGGATGTGTTTAAGGATAGGTTAGATGATGAACTTAGTGGTATGGTTTAGATGGTTTAAATGGTTTAGATGGTATAGATGTTAGACTGATGTTGGGCAGGTTGTTAACCTAGGTAAAGGTTGGACTTGATGATCTCCATGGTCTCTTCCAACCGTATTAATTCTGTGTGTGTAACTCACTTGAGTCTGTTCTCTGCATGTCTGTAATGAATAATATCCACTTAAACCCCTGGCTTAGTCCTGGATATTTTTTGTACTCCAAGTGTCATAGATTCCCTCTCTTTTTTTTGAGTTCTCTGAGATGTGACAGTGTCAGATAATGTTTGCTGTCTTCTGACTTTTTGGTCCCTACAAAGCAGAAACTATATGCAGAATTTGTGCTATATTCAGTTCTACTCATCTCAGTACCAGAAGATGTAAGGAAAAACAGAAGAGGCTGCTCAAAGCAGTGGGACATCTGAGTAACAATTTGTAGTGTGTGAGAAAGATTAAATTGTAAGAACACTTGCCTTTTAGTAAGGTGATAATTTTAAGGGTCATGACAAAAGGCTTAGTATTTGAAGATATAAACATCTAAGAAAATGTAGTATCTTAAGAAAAGGAATATATTGAAAGAGAAAAGGACTATTTTTTTGAACAGTAGGAAAAATGCTATAGTGACCTCTTTTCCATTAAGGAATAATTGTTATAAGGAAGATGTTTAAAAGTGCAGGATCTTGATCTTTAAAACTGAAATGGACAAAGTATGATAACAGTATCAGAGGATCAGTTCTGTGTTTCCAGATCAGCCGTAGCATGGTATGACTGGCCTTCCTGGAGGCCTAGTTCAGTGGTACCAAATTCAGTTAACTAAGCAACACTCTTTTATAAATACAGTGTGCAGCATTAAACAAAATACTGCAGTGGATTTTGTGTGATTGCTAAATATACTGTACCGTGTGCTTGTAATGTATGGAAAATGTCATGTGAAGAGTTGTCAGTGCAATTTTTTGCAAGTTTAATGTAGAACACCAGCAGTCAGAAGAAATGCAACTGTAGTGTAAAACTAAAGGCAAGATGGAGGGAAGAGCTTGTCTAAGATATAATCAAACCTTCCAAGACCCAAATGGCCTTTGTCTAAATAAAGTCTCACTAGAGCACTCGTTCTTGATTTAATACTTTTGGAGGAATTCAAGGATATTTTTCATGTTTGTTACCTTTGAGTCTATTCGATGCTGTGGCTGGAAGTGCTAGAAAACTACAGGGGACTTTATTGGTTCTAAAAGTGCAACATCTCCTGATATTTATGCAGAATTATGGAATGCTTCAAGTTGGAAGAGATCTCTAGAAGTCATCTTGGCCAACCCCCTTCAGACCTGTTCAGGAATCGCTCAGATCAGAAACGTGTCAGTAGTGAGGGCAGGAGATTTAAAACAGGGCAATTATTTATTGGAAAATACTTCGGCAAAGATGATTTTCTTCATGAAGGGGAATTGCATTTGTCAAGAAGTCTGTTGGGGAAACGAGTTTCAGTTTATTTTTAGTGGATTAGTTCTTAGTCATAGTTCGACAATTCATCATAAACTAATAGCAGAATAACATAATTGTCACTGCTTCATAAAATGACACAATGTGATAGTAGCTAGAAATATTTTAATATGCTAATGCAGAGAGAAAAAATTATCGCACAGTATCAGCAAGGTTGGAAGAGACGTTAGAGATCATCAAGTCCAACCTATAAACTAATAGCAATCCATCATCTAAATCATGGCACCAAGTGCCTCATCCAGCCTACTCTTGAACACCTCCAGGGTCAGTGACTCCACCACCACTCTGGGCAGCCCATTCCAATGGCGGATCACCCTTTCAGTGAAGAATTTCTTCCTAATATCAAGTCTAAACCTCCCTTGATGGAGTTTGAGACTGTGTCCCCTTGTTCTGTCGCCAGTTGCCTGAGAGAAGAGACCGACCCCCGCCTGACTACAACCTCCTTTCAGGTAGTTATAGACAGTAATAAGGTCAACCCTGAGCCTCCTCTTCTCCAGACTAAACAACCCCAGCTCCCTCAACATGGTCTCATAGGTCTTGCGCTCCAACCCCTTCACCATCCTTCTCTGAACACGTTCCAGTAACTCAACACCTTTATTATACTGAGGGGCCCAGAACTGGCCACAGTACTCAAGGTGTGGTCTAACCAATGCTGAGTACAGGAGAAGAATGACTTCCCTAGTCCTGCTGGCTGCACCATTCCTGATGCAGGCCAGGATGCCATTGGCATGCTGCTGGCTCATATCAAGTCTCCCATCCACCAGCACTCCTAAGTCTCTCTCTGTCTGCCCACTCTTCAGCCACTCTGACACCAGCCTATAGCTGTGCATGGGGTTATTGCAACCAAAGTGTAAGACCCGGTACTTGGACTTGTTGACTCTCATCCCATTGGAATCTGCCCATCTCTCCAGCCTGTCCAGATCCCTCTGCAGGGCCCTCCTACCCTCCAACACATCAACACCTGCTCCGAGCTTGGTATCATCTGAAAACTTACTAATGAAGTACTCAACCCCATCAGCAAGGTCATCAATAAAGATATTAAACAGAACTGGGCCCACCGCCAATCCCTGAGGGACACCACTAGTGACCGGTCGCCAGCTGGATGTGACACCATTCACAACCACTCTGTGAGTTCGGCCATTCAGCCAGTTCCATCCCAGCACAGCATGCTCCTGTCGAAGCCCTGGGCTGCCAGCTTCTCCAGGAGTATATTATGAGAGACTGTCAAAGGCTTTACTGAAGTCCAAGTATACTACATCCACAGCCTTCCTCTCATCCACCAGGCAAGTTACTTGGTCATAAAAGGAGATCAGGTTGGTCAGGCAAGACCTACCCCTCCTAAAACCATGCTGGCTGGGCCTTATCCCCTGATCATGCTGCAGGTGTTTCATGATTGCACCTAGGATTATCTGCTCCATAACTTTTCCTGGAACCAAGGTCAGGCTAACAGGTCTGTAATTACCCAGATCATCTTTCCAGCCCTTCTTGTGGATGGGTGTCACATTGGTCAGCTTCCAGTCATCTGGGACTTCACCTATGAGCGAAGACTGGTGATAAATGATGGAGGGTGGCTTAGCAAGCTCATCTGCCAGCTCTCTCATCACCCTAGGGTGGATGCCATCTGGTCCCATGGACTTATGAGGATCCAAGCAGTTCAGTAAGTCTCTAACTTCTTCCTCCTGGATTACAATGGAACTACGCTGAACCCTGACCCCATCTACCAGTTCAGATGGCCACTTGTCCTGTAGATAATCTGACCTGCTGCTGAAAACAGAGGCAAAGGAGGCATTGAGTACCTCTACCTTCCCCTCATCTGTAGTCACTATATTCCCCTCCACAATCCAATAAGGAGTGTAGGTTATTACTGCTCTTCTTTTTGCCATTAATATATTTATAGAAAGACTTCTTATTGTCCTTCACAGATGTGGCCAGTTTAAATTCGAGCTGGGCTTTTGCCTCTCTAATTTTCCTCCTACATGACCTAACAAAGTCTTTGTAAGAATACTGAGATTTTCCATAAATATCAAATGCTGTGTGTAAGGATTTAAAATACAAAATGATAAAGTTCAATACTAAAATTTATTAGCAGCAGACCTTTTCAAAATATTTAGTTCCACAGGAAGTTTTTAAAAGTGTCTGTTTTGTAAGTTAAAGTACTTCTCAATATTTAGAAGCCAATTTCCTTTGGAAATCAATGTTACGTATTTAGTTCCTCAGTTTTCCTTTTGATCAGCCTTAACAATTTAAGACTTTTTAGAATATTCTGCAAATTTTTAAAATAGAATGCTGTGAAGTGATGCAGCTGTATTGGTGTTTGAACTTTGAAAAGCTTATTTGAATTGTGGACTTTTAGTTGTAGGGTGAAACTGGCACTTCCATGAAGGTACAGGTGTCTGCTCCTTCAATGAGAGAAAATAACTTCTCTGGATTTCATTCCTAACAGGAAAAAACTCGGCTGAACCAAAATATTATCCAGTCAAGCATATTTTGATAATCAAATTATAATAGTAATACAGCCAGGAAACTTTTCAAGTAAGTTTTCTAGTAAGACTGAGCCTGGAATAAGCTTGCTTCCTTTGAGTTTGGCATGTAGAACAAGATATTAGGAAGGTTGAAAGTATAGGTAAAAAATGTTTTCATAATTCCTATTTGCAATGAAAATGAAAGAGGAGATGGATTATCAACTTATCATTGCCAAAGCATCCAGTGGCCTAATTTGTAGGAGTTGTATTATTCCATAAGTTGATTCAGCAAAACAACAATCATGATAAGGAGAGGAGAATGAATTCTTGTTTTGATTTCATGCTTATTGCTTTGAGATTTGCATAGCCTCATAATAACACTTACCAGCCATCTGGTTTCCAGCAGAATAAAACTTATTTTTTCTTACTGAAAAGGCTAGGACATAACATGCACCATTTAAAAGCTCATTGTCTGGAAATGACATAATGACTTTATGTTTTCAAACTATTAATTAGTGATTAACTCAGAAAACCAGCAGGTTTTGCCAACTCTAGGGGACATACCATGTATTTTGTGTGACATCGCAGTTCCTACAAGTGAGGAATCAAATTAAAGTAGTAAAAAAGGTGAGCAAGGATATTAAAGAACTCAAGTACATTGCAATATACACTTCCAGTTTATTTTAAAGAAGCAGTTTGCTTATTTTTATTTTGGGGTTTATATGCATTAAATGTATATAGATATAGAACAAGAAATAATCTATAAATGTTGGGGTTTTTTCAGTAAATCCTATCATATATGTGACCTAGACTATGTTGTTGTTATATTATATATTCTTGAGATATGATGCTGAAAGTCAGAGCTTTTTCATGGAGTCTATAAGATGTACATGCTGGTGAAGCACAGATTAATAGTCCATTATCTTTTCAGTTAACACAATAAATGCTGTCATACCGGTATTCTTTGAAGAATGTTAAAAAAACAAGCCAACAAAATACATTTAACCCTTACAGTGCATCACTGTAAATTACACTAACTGTCATTGCAGCTAATCATAACTGACAGTCTAGTGGGCAAAACAAGACCTGAATATCCACAGAAAAGAAATTATGCATTAATATTTCTTTGCAGTGGGCCCTCAATTTGGGATTGTTCTACATGGGAGGGACTGCTAATGTCCAATTTGTGGCTTGCTGTGGCTAAATACTACATTTTATAATACCTGACTTTTTTCAGATTATTTAGGTTTTGTTAAAAATATACATTATTAATTCATCTTATAATCTGATCTAAAGATTTAATTCTAATTTGAGACCTTTCAGTTTTGTTCTGCATATCAATAAACTCCCATTAAAAATATTAGGATTAAAAATAATAAATTCTCTATAGGTGTTTAAAGTTCAAAGTTCTAAGAATCTAAGTGTACCCTCAGCAAGTTTTCTGATAATACAAAGCTAGGAGTAGTGGCTGATACACCTGAAGGTTTTGCAGTCAATGATTGTGACCTGGACAGGCTGGAGAGTTGGGCAGAGAGAAACCTAAAGAGGTTCAACAAAGGCAAGTTCAGGGTCATGCACGTGGGGAGGGATAACCTCCTCCACTGCCACAGGCTGAGGGCGACATGCTGGAAAGCAGCATTGTGAGGAAGGGCCTGAGAGTCCTGGTGAAGAACAAGCTGTCCATAAAACAGCAGTACCTTTGTGGCCAAGAAGGCCAATGGTACCCCAGGATGCATTAGGAAGAGCGCTGACAGGAAGTCAAGCGAAGTGATCCTGTCACGCTACTCAGCCCTGGTGAGGCCTCACCTGGAGTGTCATGTCCAGTTCTGGACTCACAAGTTCAAGAAAGACAAAGAACTAATTGAGAATGTCCACTGGAGGGCTATGGAGATAATTAGGGGACTGGAGCACCTCATTTATGAGGAGAGACGGCCAGACCTGGGCCTGGGGAAGGGAAGACTAAGAGAGGAATGTTATCAATGCATACAATCATTTTAAGGTCTGGTATCAAGAGGGTGGGGCCTGAGACTTTTCAATGGTGTTCAGAGACAGGACAATGGTCCCCTTCTCTGGCGATATTCAAAACCCATCTGGACATCATCCAGTGCAGGTGAACCTGCAGGTCATATTATTGTCAGATTTTAAGAATTATAAGAATCTCCGTAAACTAAATTACCATTCATACTAGTATATGTCTGCTAGGTAAAGATCATGAAGTCTGTGGTTTACTTACTTCCTACCTTCTCAACTTGCCTTTGCTATTTAGAACTGCCAGTCACTTTAAGCATGGGGTTTTTTTCTGCGTATGTCTGTTATATCACCTGCTATGTTATAAAGTTTTTCCTTTAATTAGGTTATTGTGTTATGGATCAATTTAGGTGTGCTGAGTTTTCAGTGAGGTCTAGCCCAAAATGGCATTGAATTCTACATACAATCTCCATAGCTTTGATGATGTTATTAGAAATTGAATTTGGGCTGTCCTTCAGGGCCTCATTTTTCTGCAGTGTTCTCTGTTTCATTTATATTAGAAAAGATGAGGAGAAAAAAACTCTGTAATTTGAAAAAAATAGTAAGCTGAAAGAGAAGTCATGAGTTCACTATAGATTTCTGCACCTGAAAAGTCCAGATTACTTTTTTCTGCTTTTTTGATTTAATTGCATGATGATGTACAGAGATGAGAGACTAGTTTCCCTCTGAGGAAATGCAGCTAGGAAAAAGATGAATGGGAATAATCTGAAGCTACATACAAACTTAGAAAATTTTAAATAAACACAAGAAAAAGGACACCTTAATTTTCTACAGCAGTATATTGTGTCGTTTCGTCTGAGAAAAATGTATTTTGTCCTGAAACTGGGGATGTACAATTACAGTGAGTAATGAGTATGTATTCCTCTGATCCCTTAATGCACTTTATGTGAGGTTCCTCTTTCATCGTAGCTAACATGCTGGCCATTAAATACACTGCAGCAGCATCATTAGTGGCTTCAAAGTGCTCCTACTTGCACCACATTTTTCCTTCCAGAAGGTGAGTTAGAACAGTGATCAGCAAATACCAGTATGTGTCACTCACTATCCATGTGATTGCCAGTGAAATCCTGTGTTTGGAATAAGGGCAGCATTGGAGCTGGAAGCAGAGCAAACTTTTCCTGTCATCATGGCTCAGGAAAGCTTTCAGCTCTTAGTATCTTTTGGCCGTGTGTAATTCATCCTGTTTGGTGTATGATGTTTGAAACTGCTTTGCTAAAGCTGTATGTAGTGGAGGAGATAGGCTGTAGAGGAGGTATCCTGAGTAACAAGCAGTATGTTACCTACATGTTTGAGATCCTGAAGGGTGAGATTAGGACATGCAAAAAAACTCCTCTTACTTACCAATATCACAGTTTGCTATGACTGGAGGAAAGGATTTACTGAAAAATTCTGGATCCTGAATCCTCACAGGATTTCCATGGACTGTTTAGAGCAGCAAACCATAGATGTTATACAGCAGGTGCTGACGATTTTGTGTAGATGTGTCTATTCCCTGTTCTCTTAGGTTGAGTTAAAAATCCCCAAATTATAGTAGTAAAGTGAAAAGAGATTATGAATATTTTCCTAAAATTGCACCTTTAATTTCGATATCCTTTGTTGTAAGATGCAAGACAAGAGATTTTCTGTTATCAGAAATATGAATATCAAAACCTAAAATACTTTACCTGTAGGAAACAATATGAACACATTAAAAAAATGTTCAAAATACTTTATATATTTTTTCTTTTTGTACACCTGTGTAGATATAAAAATCAGTAACACTTCTCATAGATGTCTGAACCATCAGATATTTGTATTTTTTTATAGAAATAGGTATAATTTTAGGAAAGGACACGGAATTGAGAAGCCATCTTCTTGCACCAACAATGCTTTCTTTAATTTTTTTTAAGCCTGTAAGTTTAGATATTTTCATCATACTTATCTACCAGAAAACCTCACTGGAACTGGACAGTATTTGCATCAATGGTAGCTGTGTATCATGGGGCAAATTATACTGCCAGCATTTCAAATTAGATTTCTAGTAGCTTCAAAAATTGTTTTGTAGAAGTTAATTTGTTTTGTAGAAGTTAACATGTAGGAACCACACAGAAAAAAATAATGGGTTTAAAACCAGCAAAATATATCATAATTCAGAGGAAAATACTTCAAGGATAACATTTCTGGGTGACAAGGCGGTGTTAGCACGAAGGTTGGATTTGATGATCTCAGAGGTCATTTCCAACCTAACTGATTATATGATCTGTGTGTGATTTCTCCTTATTTACTCTGTTAAAATTAAGAAACTACTGATAAATCACCATTACAAAATTATTCCTTTTGCAGAAGGTTATCTAAAAGGATCACAAATACACCTCTGAGTGCTTTATGTCCAACGCCATGTTTGCTTTGTAGACTTTAGTTAAAAATTGCCTTTAGGAAGTTTGGTGCACTGTGGTACTGTGGCAGTTCTGTGTCGCTGCTGTTATTAGTAGTGCTATCAGTGTTATTAGTAGTACTGCTGTTAGTAGTGTGTTGAGACAGGATATTCATCTTGTCACCTCTGTTCTTCTCTTTCTTCTCTTGCATCACCAGAAATACACAGAACAGCGTCTGCTATGAAGCTGTTATGAGTGTAGGTGGAATTAAAACATGCTTTGCCACAAGCTCCTACTTGAAAACTGAGGTCAGATACTTAACTGCAAAGGTCTTGCGGCTCATGTTCTGTGCATACTTGCATACTATTTTTTGACATTAATGTCTTCCTAAGCATTTTTTCAATGGTCACTTTTTCATAATTTTATTTTTATTGATTGGAAATATTCTGACCTTGGCTCCAAGTGCAAACTGACCCTAGGCACTGTCAGTTTTGTTGTTGCCACTTGGATAATGGTAAGAGAAAAGAAGACAAGATGATAAATTAAAATGAAGTTCCAAATTACTGGAACATTTAAGGTCTTTGAAAAGTTTATATACAAGCACAGTTAATGCTGTCATCCACCAAGGTGCCAAAAGACCTAGCAGTGAAGAATATTAATCTACTTTATTAAAATCAAAGGGTTCATATTTTTTTCTGTAAAGAAATAATTTGAATAAAATTTGACCCTTTCTACAATAGTCTTTGGGTCAAATTGAACCTACCATTAGAATTCTCTAATATCTTTCTTGTATTACCATTTCAAAACTCAATTTAAATATTCACAGAGCTCTTTTTTAATAAACTTGACAAAATTCAGGTAATTTCCTTCAACTTTCTTGATTGAAGGAAGGCAGTAGGTACAGATATAAAAAAGATGTACAGCTACGAGCAAAACCTGAAATCAATTATATATAAGAAATAACATAACACATGGAAAGAAATTAATCAAAAGGAAAAATTTCTGCTATATGATTTTCTTGGTCTGCTACCTGCAGGCAAGGAACGTAAATGAAAAAAAAAAAAAATCAGCATTCTTCTTACAGATAAGGGGAAAATTAATAAAAATATTTCCTTCTTACCAGATCCCCTGATGCAACTTATGTTAAAAGTGAGTGGCTGCAGGAAGAGCTTACGTGTTTAAAAATAACTCTTTTTTTTTTTCCCCTTTTCCTAGAGAAATATACTTTTATACCTTATTCTTATTGTTAAGCTCAATTATATGCATTTATAGCATCCAGAAAGCATTTCTTTTCCATTCTTTCTGCTAAGTTCATCCTTGAATCATGGTCATAAAGTTTCTCCCAGTTTGAAAGTGAGAGATGGTTCATTCTGCTTGGGTGACACAAATTGAAGCAATCTGAACAAAATTTATGAAGTTCAGCCAATTTCCATAACAAACTGGAGAGGTTCAGTGCTCACAGGCTGCATTGCTTCTCTTGAGTGAAGCTCGAAACAGAATAGAATGACAGAAATAACTTAGTTAAGCTATATAGAAAACTCAATGGACTGACTGACAAGGGAAACATTTCAGTAGAAGGGGGAGTGGGTTTTTTTGACCAATATTGACTTTAAGAATTTATTGAAGTGTTTTTTTCTGAACTGATTTCACAGTGCACTTCAGTCACCTACTGCCAATAACTTAATTTTAAAACTATTCCTGCAGTGGTCAGTTTGTCAAGACTAGGTATTACAATGTAATGTCTATCATAATAATATTTAGGCTCCTTTCTGGGCCTTTTTTCCTCTCCTGTCATGGAATTATGTGATTAATAAGATTTTCAGTTCTCACAAGGAAGAAGGGAGAGACAATACTTTTTACAATGGAAATTAAATATTTGGATCATTAATAACTAAAAGCCAACAGAGAGAAGTAGCATGGACAGTCATGGTCGACAGATTGTTGGGGGAATAGGTAGTTTGATAGGAGAATTTCTATTACCATTTTCCTTTAAAGCATCTGTGATGTTAGCTGCAGGCTTTTCTGCTTCCATTTCTCTGATTCATCTAGATACTTCCAGTTGGAGGTTCTTCTTCTCAGGACACTATGGATAGTCTCAGTGATCAGTCCTGACAGTATCTGTCAGTCCTTCTACTTGATAGAAATTTATTCTGAAGAAGTCTCTATGAAGACTTATATGGAAATATTCCCAAGAGGAAGAAAACTCTGAAATGCTATATGGTGTCTTCACCCCCATTTCTGTACTTGAAATAAATTGAACCATCTTTTGTGTTTTTAGTATTCCTCACTGATTTTTCGGGAAAAAAAGTTCCCTAAAATGTGAACCATTAGAAAATGTTTGCCAGCTGGTTTTCTCATATAATTGTTTGCATTTAGGAAAAATGTTCTTGTTGAAACAGGAGACAAATGGATCAAATTTTCTGAAGCTTTTCTCTCTTTAATCAGAGAGCATCACATACCTAGGTTTTACCATGAGCTAAGGATTATCTCTGTGTGGCAGCATGTTTTCCTAGGAAATACTGAATGGATCCCAAAGAATATGTAAAATGCCTGATGTAGATCCAATGAATTTCAGGCTTCCAATTTATCAGAGTTGTTGCTATTTAATGCTACTGCTACTAATTATACTCATTAACCTCTCCCCAGCCACTCACTGTCAAGTATTGTAGGCTTTCTGAAGCATTCTTAATTTGTTAAGAGCACTGATTTATGTTGCTGCTCTGGGAATGTAGGAGAATATTGGTAGGTGAGAGGAAGCTAACCACTTCACATTTTCATGAGATAATTATTTCAATGATACTTTCCTCTTGTAGGATATATGCATTTTAAGTGCAAAACACTGGACAGGTAAGCATATAAGCCTGTGCTTAATTTGAACGTGCATTTAAGTGGTTTCATTAGAGAGAAGTCTGATGAATTTGGCTATGAGAAATTATTACAGAACTTACCCAGTTTAATGTTATTGAATTTCAATTATTTCATTACAGTTATAGTACCATAAAACCAGGGTCAAGCATTGACGTATCAGGACTAATGCACTCAAAGGGTCCAATGATCAAACTTGTGTTCAGAGGAGGGTTTATTGTAGCAAAGGCATCTGTTAAGTAAATGTAAATCCTTTTTGTGGTTGTTCATTCTCACACTTTTGCGTGCTATTAAAATTCTTACAGTGTTTATTTTGTTTTATTTTGCTGAAGTGGACTGTCCTTTCAAGTGCTGAGGTAGGATTGCTACTCACTGTGTCAAGATTGCCACTTTCCTAGCTGACTTTGTGTGCTTACATCTGTGTGTCTGCATTTATATTACAGCATCTGATATTTCAGGAATCTTTATTTATTTATTTATCATTTAATACTTTAATAGTGCTAAAAAATAGCCTAATTTACATCTTTGCGTGCTTGTAAATCTGGTACGAACTAGGGAGCACAGTTCAGATTTCTCCACACTGTGCTGGCAAGCGGCCTCAATCAGAAGTAATTTTCTCCATGAAGGCACATGCAGCTCGCTCCTCAGCCTCTCCTCAGTAGATACTGTTATTTGTATCAAATTATAGGTGGTGTTTTTTTGAAGTGGACTACTGTGGCCACTAAACCATAGAGATTTGTGCCACATTGACTCCTTCATTGCTGTAGCTAATTCCACTGTTTTTTTACTGCCTCTTGTTTATCTATGCTATTTGCAAAAGATTTGAGATTTGTGTTTATATCAATAAATAGTCACGAATTGGAGTAAGGAACAAGTGAGTTACTTAAAAACTTCTATTGTGTGCAACACAAGTACTTGCTGGTTTTATAAAGGAAACATTTTTTTTTTCAGGGCTTCATGCAAAATCCAGAATGAATCAATGGAGACTTAATTTGCCTCCAGTACCCCTATTTAAGATTGGAAGTTGAGGTTTTACCTAATGCAATTGGGAATTCTTAACTGTGTCATGCATCTCACTCATCTGAAGGAATGAGAATCACCTCTCCTTAGATTACATCATGTTCTTTTACAAACTGCTAATGTGAGAATTGCTGAAATGAGAAGACAAATATCTAGACTATCTCTGCAATCAACCATTCATCTAAATTCTTAAACTGCTTAACTTTGAAATTTTACTCTTTTAATTATTAAAGAGTCTAATCATATCTCAGCTGTTTACTGTCAGATAACTGTGATAACTCAGATGAATTCCAGTAGTAGAAATTTTGGGTTGGCTATGCTATGTTATTATGGCTGTTGATTGTAAAGCCACACTTAATCAGCAGTTATTGAAAAGGATTTTTTCATCAGAACAGGATGGAACCTTAACTCTGGTCCAGTTGAAATAAAAGTAGACATGGTATATGTTGTGCCATAGGTACTTAATAACATAATTAGTGTAAGTAATGAGTGTAATACTATTAAATTAAATCAACAACTTAAAAGAAATGCAGAAAGTAAGATAGGGTACTAAAGTAACTGATTAACCTGTATTTGGACTGTTGAAGGTAATATATCAACATAATAACAACTAGGGGAAAAGCAGTATCAGAAGAAACAGTTGAAAGAAACTATTTTTTAAAAGACTTACCTATTTTGTTCTATACGACCCTGGATTTGTAAATATTTTAAATAAAGGAAGAGGTTGCGTAGCTTTTGCATAGGTTGTTCCCTAGACTGAGGAGTTAGTAAACTTTGAAAACCTATAGGGTTTTGACAAATTCTTTGTTCTCTAGCTGACTTTATTTACTGGTACCAGTAAGAGGTTTTACGAAGCACCAGACTAAATTAGGCAAACATAAGCTTGCATAGTTGATGAGTTTGCATTTGTCAAGAATATGTAGTTGCATGTAATGTTTATTTTGAGATTCTGAAAATTCATTTTTACTTATTGTCTGTTTATATGCACATAGTTACATGAACTAGTCAAAAATAAAGAATTTAATCCTTTTATATTTCCTAGTAAGTGGCTTTAGATTTTGCTGTTTTCCTTAACTCACTGTATGTTAGGGTCATAGGTAAAAATGGCCACGGAAATAAGGCATTGATTTTGCCTTCCCATGAAACTAGCAACTGAGAAATACTTAATTTTGATATTATTCTTGGGGGTTGGTCTTACTCATGTTGAACAAGTTATGACTTTATAGCTTTGGGCGTGAACAGAATGTATTTGAATGTTTGAAAAAAGAAAGACGGCTCAACATTCATAAGATAGAATTTGTCCCAGGGACCAAGTTCTAGATGAGTGAATTAGACAAGGCAGCAGCTGCCTGAAACCTAGAAAAATTTGTGCAGAGGTCCTTCAATTTCAACGAAAGTCATGCTGGTGTTTGAAGTGCAGCCTCTGAGGTGAACTGTGTGCCTATGTGTGCCCATGTGTGCCTGGATAAACATCACTGGGTTTTGTATGTGGGCTGGTGTGTGCAAGACAAAGCCTAGTGCAGCTGTGTGCATACCTCTGATCTCATTTGTGTTCATACATAGGATCTATCTGTGGTAGCATTAGTCAAGGTCTTCATGAGTCTGAGATTCACTTAAAAAATAAAGTTCCACTCCACAAAATGACAGGGGTTTGAACCAGCCCTGTGAATTTCGTCTGCACCTTGTATTTCTTAGACTTCTTCAAAGGAGTCTAAATGGAAATTACTAGGTATGTTTCCATGACTGCTGCAAATGAAAGCATACCAACTGGATTCCTGTTCTTTTTCTAATTAACATACGGTGATGATTAGCTTGCTGATGGCTTACTGATGACCTGTCAAATGAACTAATTTAACATCTAGGAACAGACCTGTATGTCATGTACACATGCCAATTGGATTACTTGAAGGTAAACTACTTTTGCTGTATTTGCAAGACACATTGAAAAAGTCAAACGACAGAGAGCCAGTCATGCAGGGAAATCAACTGAAATTCACTGAAATACTGGCTGAAGTTCAATTTTTTTTCCCCCAAATTTAAAATATTTGGGAAATTTATGAAAGGCATTTGAAATTATGCAAAATATGGTATTTATCCATCTTTATATGTGGCGAAAATTTACATTTCCCTAAACCAGCATATTTTTTGTTTCATTTTGTTTTTCCTGCCTAGGTTATTTATCCAGATGTTAGTAGGAGAACACATCAATAAATGACTCTACAGACAATGTCACATATTAAGAATGATATGAAATCTGAACAGTATTTCTGATAATTTGTGCAGAACCCCTTGTGCTTTCATTTCTGCCATGAACCTGGACAAATGTGAAGTGCCTGGACTGCCCATGTTGAGCTGCAGTGCACTGCTCCAGCGTGTGCTTGTGCTTTGTTCTCTGTTCCGTACAGTGTGATAGCCACTCTTCATTCTCTGTGCATATGCAGTGGCTGGATTTTCTCTCAGCATGGCTGGAAGATGCAATTAACAGTAATGGATACTTTGATAGTGAGAATCTTTATTTCTTCAGACATAATAATAGCCCCTTATTTTAGGAGCCATATTGTTGAATGACAGCTAGTGTTGGCCGGGTATGTGACCACAAATGTGGGTTCGTTTGGTCAGATTCTCAGCTGGCACAAAGAGTCATATTTCCATGAAAGATAGTAAGCTCTATTAATTTATGGAATCCCAGCTGGAAATCTCAATCAATTTCAATAAAAAGTAACCATCATATTCCTCTGAAGCAAGAATTACACAACCTAGCCTAAAGTGAATTTTGCTGTTTTAATAAATGTAGGTAGTCACAGGTTTGTAATAAATTACATAAAATTAGAGTGTAGTCGATATTTGATTTGTTTAAAAATTTATTCTTTCCTCTTCATTGAACACAGCAGAACCATTTATGTATTGTACCTCAGCATGATAGATTGTATAGGAATAGTGTATTTAATACTGTAAAACTATCGTATAAATACAAATCACTTTTTTTTTTTTTTTCATTAGCTAGCTGGCTTTCATTTTGAAGAAGTACTCAGTCAATTATAAATGAGGCTATGCTTTCATTGGAGAGTGAAATATGTAATTTTTTTCAAGCCTCAACCATGTATAATGAAATCTCTCTTTTGAAATCCAGTCTTAAAATGGATTTTGAAACATACTGACATTTAATAAAATCTTAGTTAAATTAAAATACATTCAGTTATTTTAAATCTCTATTTAAATCTAGGATAAAATTTTATGCTCTGCACAAGAGATGTCTTTAGCAAATAGTTATATTAATCAGTGATTTTGAAGTGTCTGTATATAAGAAAAAAAAGAAGTTTTAATTTTTGAGTACATTGCAATCAGTAACCTGGGTGTTTTGGGTTATGTAGCCGTCTGACACTGGCACTTCAAGAGGATCTGGAGCAATAGTATGTCTAAGTAACTAGAAGAAAAGTCAAAAACTTCGGGCTTTACTTTCAAATTCAAACTCATGGCCTGTAACTGGTTTATGTTTCTGCAGCCCTCAGCTGATAGTTTACCACAACATTTGTTTGTCCTCTGTGAAATGAATGGATACTCTGAGTCCTGTCCATTGGCCGGGAGTCTGTTAGAGAGTCTGGCAAATAAATGATCACGGATACTATCAGGGGCTGGTTGAAGCAAAATAGCAGAATAAGCTGAAGTTTGTACCCTCAATACCTTTGTAGTAATTTACTGTTGTCAGTACTTTTAATTTGATTAACAAAGCCTGTAAAAGGGACATTTTAAGTACTATAATTCAGCATCAAAACCAACCACTAACAAACGAGAGAAGGCTCTTCACAGTTTTTGTGGTTTTGCAAATAAAGCTTTGATTTCTGCTGTTAAAACTGTCTGTCTTTAATACTAGAGCCCAATGAATAATGAAAAATCCCTATGTGTGCGTATTATTAATACACATTATTAATGACATTTTGCATATTCTGATTTGAAGTCATCTGGAAAAGTCACTTTCAATTTTGGTTTCCATAAAGTGTTATTTGTCCAATTTTAATAAATGCTGAACACAGCTGTGGAAGAAAAAAACTAGCTAAAGAAATCCAGTTAAAAGTTCACTAAGGTTTTATTTCACATTGTCCTGTTAGATGGTTTTGCCACAGTGTTCCTGATTCTTTTTAAAGGGCCCCTTGAAGATGCCACTGAGGATGAAGAAGAAGAGTGCCTGTCTGAGGAAAATGATACTATCTCAAAAGAAGACTTTCCATTGGAGGAAAGCTTTTCTGCAGAGTTTGAGCCTGAAAATCTGAGCTGTGAAGAAGTGGAATACTTTTGTAATAAAGGTAATCATTGTAGCCAATCCCTTGAAAGAATACTGGCCAAACTGTGTCCAATTGGTCAAAAAGAGATTTTTTGTTTTAAAATGTACAAAAGGCTCTATTACTGTAGAACCATAAAAATGGGGGAAAAAAGCATTCATGGAGTTAAGTCTGGTAAGAGTATTGAAAGACTCTTTTCAGGGACATGAATTCTCTTGCTTTAATATTTTCTTCCAAGTGTTATTTTCTTCATATTTAACTGTAGAGACCAGGCCTCAGTAGTCAATTATTAGTAGCTCTGAAGCTAGCAATGCAGCATATTGCTTCTCTGCTTAGGAAACACTACTAGAAAAACAGTTAGTGCCTGTAGATTCTAGGGTTCAAATAAGGGGCTTTATAGAGCTCATTATGAATGGTAGAAAACTAGTCATTTGTGAAAGGATAACCTTTGAAGTTGCAGATACTTTTTTGCTGCATTTTTTACTTTCAACTTACTGAAGATACAGATATTTTAGGACAAACCTCATCAATTCATTCTTCCCCAGTGTTCAGTCTGCAAAGTTGTGTTGCTTCCCATTCAATTGACAGAAAAAACTCACTATTGTATACTGTTATTTAGAATGTTGGATTAACCTTCCTGCCAGATTTCCATTTGATTGCTTTATTGTTTGTCTTCTGCAGGTAAGGATGCCTATCAAATAGCTGGAGTTGTGGTGGTGGTGTTCTTCTGTTAGTCCACTAACCCCTCAGACATTTGTATATTGATGATTTCTCTGTCTTTCTATTCTTTCCCAGATATTGATGTATGTTTTTTCCATGATAGCTTGATAAGCTTCTGGTTTTGTATTATTTTCATCTGTCTTGGATAAAGCCAAATCAATCCATTGGAAGAATAAAGTGTTCTGACTGCAGAATATTAGTCCTTCCTACAGAGTTTTCAGTCATCAGTGGGGAAAGCATGTCAATGTATCTTCTTCTACATGTCCTCTTTGTAGCTTACATACTTAAAACAAAAAATTTACTTTTGTACTACAGCTTCTTGATATTTAGTAAGTCAAAAGACTCTAGTCAATATTTTGGAGTTCAGCTGCTACAAATCTTACTGTGAAGAGAGAACAGATGATGAATAGAGATGTCTTTCAAACAGAAGGAATTTAGTACTGTTACAACTGTGATGTGAACAAATACTACAATTACTTTTCATTCACTTGTTCACATGCCTTTTGGACACCATTTTTCATTAGCTGGAAAAAAGTACCTACCCTGTTATTGGCATTATTCAATAAATACGTAAATCATCATGTGCGTAATTATTATACTAGCATCTTTTGAATTCCTTCTGCCAGCAGTGGAAGGCTATGCACCATCAGTTCAAAGCATATCAGTTTGATACAGTTGCCTCTCTGTACTTCTTATTGCATTTTCAGGGCCCACCAATGGTAACGGTTTGGGGTGAAATCTAGAAAAATTTGTGGTGTTTTTTGTTGTTTGGTTTTGGTTTTGGTTTTTGTTTGTTTGTTTGTTTTTAATAACAATCGATACTGCAAATTCACATTGAATTTCAAGTATTTTGGATCTTCCCTTTAACAAACACGTCTTTCAGGGAAAGTACTGAATCCAGGCCATTGTATTAAAGAAGATCAGGAATCAAATGGAAATACATTTAAATCTCAATCTTGATTATGATATGTTTTACTAAGGACATCTGCTGATTCTTCAAGCTGCATACCTTCTGACTTCCCAGCAATTCTTTTTCCAAGTGTGTTGTATTTATAAAAGAATCTTAAGCCTCTGCAGTGCAACTACTACAGAAGAAAAGTTGAAAAGGAAATTTCTGAGGATCAAGGGGCACATAAAACTCCTAATTTACCTCCAGCTGAAGGAGTGTGACAGGAAGTCCCACTTCGAACCAAGCTGGGAATATCCCTGGAAAAGCATAGAATGAGGGAGACTAGAGGTGTACTGGTTTTTATTAATGTATCAAATTCCGTTGAATATCCTGCTTCTTCGGGGTCTCATTTTAAGTGTCATTAGCATGAGGCCACCTATGGTTTCCATTAAAGGTTCTAGGAAATAAAGGTATTTTTTGGATATAAATATTATCTGTGCTGTCCTCCTATTTCCCTTCCCTGGGGTTTTTTCCCAGCTGACAGAACAAGAAGACAAATGAGTAGTGGGGCTTCCTTCCAGAATCAAGAGGCATGGGAAACAAGTGGCACAGCTGTTGGGGAGGAGCTGTTTGTGAGGCTTCATCCATGGTATGCTTTTTGTACTTACCCAGCTACATAACTTGAAGTATCACCGAAAACCAGAGGCTTTTAACTGTCCAGACCAGGCACTGAAGGCAAAAATTAATTCAGAGGAGTAAATGTAGAGGGTGTACAGGTTCACGACTTGGTAACTTTGGCTTTTTGACTGAAGAGATTTTCCTGTCAAACTGTATCTGGTCATATTATAAGCAGAAACTATGCTCTTACAGTCTAGATTGCAAACAGCTAACCTTCATAAAGCTATACTTGTCATTCCTACCTTATTAATTTTGGTTTGTAAGATAGATTCAGCAGAATAGTTGCCAGAATTAGAAAGTGAAGTTGAAAGGCTCTGCTAAGTGTAAAGTAAATTAATCACATTGATTGAGCTACATGTCATTTCACAACTTCTCAGTTTTCAAAATTTTGAGTTTTGGTTATTACTTTTCCATTCTCCTTTTGCTTGTTAATGGCTTTTACAACAGGAGATCTGGAAAATTCCTCCTCTTCCACACTTCTGCACCACCACAAATCTAAAATTAACTTTACTGCATACGAATAGTTATTCCTATGTAGGAATTCCTATGTTATTCCTTTGCACTCAAATATGAAGAATTGAACATTGTTTAAGCATGTAAATATTCAAAGCAAAAATGGAAATTACCAACCTACCTTTAAACAGGGATTGTTTTAAGCTTCCAGCTCTAATTTTTTTTAACCATTTGGATAAAGAAGAGCCTTGTAATAGATGGCAGTTAAGTTTGATTTGTTTGCAATTTTGACAGTGAGGTGTGGGGAAAGGGAATATTTTGAAAGCAACAATAATAATAACAGCACGGTCACAGTGATCTTCTACTACAAAGCTACACTGGTCTCTTATATTTGGAGTAGAAACAAAGATATTGGTGGAAGGTAGCCTTGGTGATCATGCATAACATTTTTTCAGTTTGAAAAGAGCCTTTAAAATTGCTGCTTATGCTTAGTTACTACAAATTGCTGTATTGCTGATAAAGAGAGTATATGATGATGCTGTCCACACAAAGCCTGTACTAGCCTGGAATCTTCTTTACTGATTTTTTTTTTTAATGTCCAGGTAATGAGTATCTGGAATCAGAGTCTGTATCACATTAAGATTAATTCAGATTAAGTTCATGTCTAGAAGATTTATTAGATAAATGCCAGTATTTAAACATTCTAAATAAGGAGAAAGTAGCCTGTCTTCCATGCAGAGGAGTTGTAGACTAGATGGCTGAAAGCCTACTTTGGACGTTAAGAGATAGTACATGCAGATTAAATTTTGTCTGTTATAGGCTAGAATAAGAAAATGAGGTTATGCTAACGGAGACAAGAGAAAAAGTGATCTGGAGCCATGATGGGGCAAATAATTGCAAAAAGGCAGATAGAAGAAGGGGACACAAATGGCAGAACAATGCAAAGCCAAGTTGAAGGTGATGGAATGAAAAGCAAAGTACTAAATCACATTTGTTTGGGATGTGAAGGAGTTTATCATTGATTTTGTAGTCACTGATTGCTGTCATCCTGCCTAGATATTCTCAGGAAAAATAAAATAATATTCTTCTCTGTTACTAAGAAAGTTTGCCATACTTATGTGGTGTTGACACCTCTTTGTGAAGAGCAAGAAAAATAGGAGCCTTGGTTACCTAATAAGGATGGGAACTGGTTGGATAAGTGGCTGTTCCTTTTGAGCTTCCTAGCAAAAATGTTCAATGAGGGATTAACTTTCAAAGGAAAAGTTATCTTGAGCAATGAGATCACTTGAGATCAGTAGATAGCTAAGTAGATGTGTTCAGAGAAAGAAAGAGGCAGGACAAGAAAACGGAGGAGGTCTATAATCAAGAGAGAAAATAGGGGACTGTTGCCAGGAGAAAGAGGCAAATGAAGGAATGTACATATTTGACAGTTAGAGAAAGAAGGCAAGTCCTTTTCATGCTGCCATACTTCCGAGAAAAATTCTCCTGTTCATTACTTGTAGCACGGTTATTGATCTTGTTCCTCATTTTGTAGGCTTTCCATGTTTGTTTCATCACAAGGCAGCATTGGCTCCAGCCCTCCATGAAAAGAAATTCAGTGACCTTAGTACTATTGTGGCCATAGGTTGGAAAGCAAATGGCTTCTGCTTCCCAATGTTAACTGTGCTTCAGTCAGTGACACAGGAAGATATGGGAGATACATGATGTGGGATGGAGACTGATTGTTTCATGATGCAATGCTTATAGGATATACAACATGAACTGCTAGGTATGCCGATAGTGATGTGTGTCTGTAGCCAGCTGATGCATGGTTGCAGTTCCTAATACATTGGTTATCTTTACTTGTGTGAATAGGGGGATGAGGGGAATCCAGTGAAGTTGGTTGCTCATATATAGTTCTAAGTCAGCAAGAAGAGAACTCAGAGAATTTAAGTCCTGGATATTGAATATCTACCTGCTTCTGTATTCTTGTATTCTGTTTGGGCAGGAGGGATTCAGAAGCTGAACCAAGTTTTCCGCTCATGAACGGTATTTTGTCACTAGACTTCCAAAACAGCTTAAGACTGGAATTTTTATGTTAAACCATGTGACCTGATTGTGCAGCCAGGCTTGAGATTCAGGGAAACAGCTGCAGTGTGATTCCTCATATAAGAAAGCATATACAAAGCTAAGTTCATCTGTGTATTAATCTTTCCCTTCATACTTCATGTGCAAAGCTATCATGCTACCATCTATAATGTCAGCCAAACTCTTAACACTCTGAAAATGACTTCCGTGTGTCCTTTTTTCCTGTGGAGTATGACTTTGTATCTGTGTGTATGCCTGTGTACATCTGTGTAAATATTTTTTGCTTCTTACATGTTAGGCATGTAATCATTAACGGTATGCTTGTTATTTTCTGGTTTTGGATCAAAAAGTAGATTTATACCTTTTTTTTCTTGCTCGCTTTTCTTTTTTTTTAGCCAGAAACCTTTTAATCAATAATATTTCTTTCCTTTTCAGTAATGGATTTCACAACAAATTTCTACCTCTTTTGCTATAGCAAGTGAAGGTAGGATCAGCACAAGGCAGCTATACCATAATCACTTTGAGCTCAATAAGAAGATCTTTACAGGCAACTTTGTTCTTATTTCTTAACGGGATTAAGAAGCTCAGCTCTTTAAATTCTTGCATATAACAGTGACATTTTCAGAATGTGTTTGGACCGACCATCACCAAGAGAAGGAATAAAAAAGAAAAGCCAATATGACTTTGTTTTTTACCTTGCTGCAGGAGCTGTTTGTGCAAATCGCCTATAAGCTTATTGACCTGAATCTTTGACTCCTTGTTTTCTCTGGATTTGGCTGGAGTGTAGACACTGATAGAGCACTGATAGAGGTGATTGCACAGCCCTCGGCTTTGCTTGGCACCAGACACCCCCCGTCCCTGTGCCTGACATTATCTTTCCCTGGCAATACTTCTATTCTCCTGGAGCTCTTATTCCTTTAAATTTTTTAAATTTATTTTAATTCATTGCATTTTCTTCATGTAGACTTTCTGACTAAATTAAGAATACATTAATTCTTTTTAGTAATCAGAGACAGTAGAGGGTATGTATGTATGATGATGAATTTTCCTCTCCTAGGATAACTAGAATATGCATATGAACTCAGTGCTATTGCATCCAAAAACACAATTTACCTCTTACTGACTTGTGCGCATGTTTTTGACACTGTTGTGTTCTCATGTTCCCCAGAGTAAAGGTTCTCTTATGTTTATCTGTATCCCATGCAGCTGAAACAATTGAATTCTGTGCAACTTCCATACTTTTTGTCAGATGTTAAATATGAACAAAGGAAAAGGCTTCTCTGATAATAGATTTTGATGGTGCTAAGTCCAAATAGATTGGATCTTAGCAGCGTGAAAGGGAGACCTTTTTCTTCTGAGCATCAACATTTTCCTTGTGGTTTACCTCTCATGCTTTCTCATTCTTTACTGTTAGTGGACCTCAGAGGACCACCTCTATTCTTGCTAGAAGAGAAAGGAGATATCTGAAGAGGTGGAGTGATTTTTTATTTTTTTTTTCACAATTCACTAAAGAGCAGGGAAAGGCTTCCAGAATAACTAGTACAAGATTGTCAATGCTACATTCTTTTCTATTTACTGCTAACTCATATGTAAACCTGTCAGGCAATATTTTCAAGCCAACTAAAATCCATGTCAGTACTAACAACAGCTTTAGTTGGATAAAAATAAAATAAACTTTTTTTTTAATTCAAGACATTAAATATTTAGTCATCAAGCAGAAAACTCTATCTCAAAAGAAACTAGAAAGCTATTTTTCAAGAAATAAATACATAGATCCAAATAGAATACACTATTTTAACTGTACAGAATTAAAAAGTGAGAGAAACACTTAAACAGCTTACTCAACTTTAAGCAGTTTATCAAAGCAACTCCAGCCTTTTCAGTCAGCACATTTTGAGAACAATGAAATTCTGAATTCTATCACAGCTAGGGATAGAATTCACGAAGGGATTATTTGGTTACAACAAGTAGTGTAATGTCCCCTTTCTAGAAAGTTACAAAATTTGAACTTGGATTGACTTAAATTTGAACTCAAATTTGACAGAATATGAATTGCAAATTAATAAGGGTAATCTTCTTTAAAATATGAAATGCACAAATGACAATTTTCAACAGATATTCTTAATTCTTGTGTTACATCTTACTAATTTTTTTTATCAGGAAGGTCCATTTTTCCTTTTTTTTTTTTGGTCTGATTTTATGTCCTTGACACAAAAATTTCGAATACTTTTGAAGAGTTCTGAAACATTGCTGAAAAAATTCTTGTCAACCTGGGGTCAGAAAGCAATTTTGCTCACAGGTTTTTATTATATGGGTCAGCATTGGTATAGTTATATTAATATAACTCTCAAAGGATCAGTAAAACTGAATTAAGAAAATGCCGCATTAATGACATCATTGGATAAATATTGATAAGACAAATGTTATTGCTGGATAGATTCTGGTTCCGGATAGAGAAAAAGAAGTATTTATTTATGACTTCTTAGTCTTTTCCGTGGGTTTGACTCACAGAAGGCTAGACTGGTTTTGAAACCATGTACGTGGAAACTTACCTGTAACGATGGGAATCCACTGCTTCTGATATTGAAGCATCTGAAGTGTTGATTATTTCAGAAAAGGCATCCAGTTGTTTACAACAAGGTAAATTAAAATGTCACTTGTTATGTAGTAGTGTGTGGAAATCACATGAAAAATGGATTTGTATATGATAATGATTTCAACCGCACGTTATAGAATGAGATTTTCTTGGTTGGATGAAGACTTTTCGCAAGAGATGGAATATTTCTGTAGAAGGGAAGGAATAGAATTGTCATATAATTAAGTTGAAATATGAACTTGCCCAAAGAGCTTTCAAACTTAGAGCTTCGAACTTGTTAGAGTTTCTCTGAAGTAATCTCTCTATTCTGCTGCAGGGTGGTTCAGAATCTCATGGATTATTGATTTCCATTGAAATACTTTTTGAAAATTGTACCAAGTAACAGTCTTTGTTTGTGTCATGTAAATATCTTTTTAAATTCACTTCTGCTGCTTTTTTAATCAAGTGCCTAGAGCTATGGAGTTTGAACCTCAGGTTGGTACTTGAATACGTTTAATAGAGCTCTATTATTTGAAGTTTTAATTGAGAAATATTGAAAAGATGCAAGACTCCTCCTTTCCTTTCCTTTCCTTTCCTTTCCTTTCCTTTCCTTTCCTTTCCTTTCCTTTCCTTTCCTTTCCTTTCCTTTCCTTTCCTTTCCTTTCCTTTCCTTTCCTTTCCTTTCCTT
>VXBA01004279.1:224440-239956 GCA_013399895.1 Serilophus lunatus
ATCCTCTCCTCTCCTCTCCTCTCCTCTCCTCTTTTCTTTTTTCTCTTTTCTCTGTAGTGCTGGTGTCACTAAAGCTGCTACCTAAAAATGAATGAAGATATATAGAGAGAGAAAAATATGAAAATATAAAACCCTAATTAATAAAAAGGAAGTCTGGGATACAATTTAGAGAACAGTTTTACTGTTTTCCTAGAAATACATTTGAATGAACGATCCTTGTCTTGAAAGAACTTCAAAAGCAAACAGTGGAGATAATGAGAACATATCAAACATTTAGGGAAAGACGAAGGCCAGACTCAGTGTAGAAAGATGTACTGCACAGCAGTGCCTTAGACAGGAGAAATGTGCTGTAGCTGAAATGGTTAGAAATAATTGACACCGCTTTTTAACATGATCACTGTGCTGAAATGTAATGTGTCAAGGTGTCATTTTATTAAACAAATTGGTGATTTTAACAGAAACTAAAATAATTTTGTACCACTGTTTTGGAGAGCTAATGACTTGCACATATGTAGGTACTTTCTGACATAGATATTCACAGTTCTATCCTAAAAGCTAGGGTAAGAGAGAGTGCATAGTTTCTGACATTTGCTGGATAAATAATTCTAAGTTTGCTTTGGGCAACTGGAAATGTACAGTTATTTCAAATGAGGTTTATCCCAGGAGAAATGATGATTATTAATCAGCATGGCAGAAAACAATAATTGCCTGCAAAGAAGCAAAGTATTGAGGGGATCAGTGCAATCTGAAGTAAAATGCAGTAGATTAGCTTGTACAAGCACTGGTTTCTTTCAAGAATGTTAGCAGATCCATCGCCTGAGTGCCAGATTTTGCTCTAATTTGTAGAGCAGATGTCTCAGTTGATTTTTATGTGTTTCACTGGAATTATTTCTGATATACATCAGATGAAGTAACAGTCTGGTAGTGATAGCACCAGATTTCTCCTTCTGTCCCTCTGTCTTCCTGTCTCTGCGTCCTTGCAAAACTTGTAAACCCATTTGCATGGCACTGTACCCACTGTAGTTGTTTACCTTGTCCTCACACCAGCTGCCGAATATGGCAAAGTGCAGAAATATCCTTCCCAGTTTATTTAGTATCTCTCTTCTCACTGTTCTATTACCAAACCAAAAGCTTATTTAAGATTTTTTCCATTATTTTATATCCAGAATGTTTTTATCTGCTGAAAATTTGTATTGACATTACAACTGGAGTTAAATAGAGTTCTTTAAAAAAAAGTAACTCACAAGAAGGGTAATTAGATGTCATTGATATTCTTAGGAGTAGAGTATGCTGCTAAAGAGTAAGTTACATTGAATGAATTATTTGTATATGATGTTATATATGGTTTCACAGAATCACAGAATTGCTAGGTTGGAAGAGACCTCCAAGATCATCGAGTCCAACCCTTGCCCTAAAACCTCAACTAGACTAGATCATGTCACCAAGTGCCACGTCTAGCCTTTTTTTAAACACATCCAGGGATGGTGACTCCACCACCTCCCCGGGCAGACTATTCCAATATTTTATTACTCTTTCTGTAAAAAACTTCTTTCTAATGTCTAACCTATACCTCCTTTGATGCACTTTGGTACTGTGTCCTCTCGTTCTGTCAGTTGCTGCCCTGTGGAAGAGACCAACCTTTCAGGAAGTTGTAGAGAGTGATAAGGTCACCTCTAAACCTCCTTTTCTCCAGGCTAAACAACTCTAATTCCCTCAATCGTTCCTCGTAGGGCTTGTGCTCTAAGCCCCCCACCAGCCTCGTTGCTCTCCTCTGGACGCGCTCAATCATCTCCACGTCCTTCCTAAACTGAGGGGCCCAGAACTGGACACAGTACTCAAGATGTGGTCTCACCAGTGCCGAGTACAGAGGCAGAATAATCTCCCTGCTCCTGCTGGCCACACTGTTCCTAATGCAGGCCAGGATGCCGTTGGCCTTCTTGGCCACCAGGGCACACTGCTGACTTATGTTGAGTTGGCTGTCGACCAGTACCCCCAGGTCCCTTTCCACCTGGGCACTGTCCAGCCACACTGTCCCCAGCTTGTAAAGTTGCAGGGGGGTTTTGCGGCCAAAATGCAGAACTCGGCACTTAGACTTATTGAATTTCATCTTATTGGATGCTGCCCAGCTATCCAACCAATCTAGGTCTCTCTGAAGAGTCCTCCTTCCTTCCAATAGATCAACACAAACTCCCAGCTTGGTGTCATCTGCAAATTTACTGATGAAGGACTCAATACCCTCATCCACGTCACCAATGAAAATATTGAACAACACTGGTCCCAGCACAGACCCCTGAGGGACACCACTGGTGACTGGCCTCCAGCTGGATGCAGCACCATTCGCCATCACTCTCTGGGCCCGACCATCCAGCCAGTTCCTAACCCAGCAAAGAGTGCTCCTGTGCAAGCCACGAGCTGCCAGCTTTTCCAGGAGTATGTAGTGGGAGACAGTATCAAAGGCCTTGCTGAAGTCCAAATAGACAACATCCACAGCCTTTCCCACATCCATCAGACGGGTCACCTGATCATAAAAGGAGATCAGATTGGTCAAACACGACCTACCCTTTGTAATACCATGCTGGCTGGGTCCGATACCCTGGTCATCCTGTAAGTGCTGCGTGATGGCACTCAGTATGAACTTTTCCATTACCTTACCCGGTACTGAAGTCAGACTAACTGGCCTGTAATTACCAGGATCCTCCTTCCTACCTTTTTTGTAAATAGGCATCACACTGGCCAGTTTCCAGTCTTCCAGAACCTCATCAGTGAGCCACGACTGGTGGTTTCAAAGTTTGTTTCAAAGTTACTGAATATGGCTTCTTCAGAGCTGTTCCTGGCAATCATTCTTAGTTTGCCGTGTATTTCTTGGGATTCAAGGGCAGGTTATCAGTGTATGTAAGCTGTGTTACTGGTTAAAGATATTTGGATAAAACAAAGAACAAAGTACAATTTTTGGTTTCTGATACATGATTTCTGAAACTCTGGCATCTAGTTCACATGTATAGTCTCAGAATCCTTCTTTGGTTGAATCAAGAATTGCTGCCACTGTAGACTGTGGCAGAAAGAAAAGGGCTCCTTGCACTATGTCCCCCAGAAAGCCTGCCCCTTCACGGCCATCATACTGGCCTGTTAGCACACACACAAGATTATGTCCTCCCCAAATGAAAATTTCCAGTGGGTGAATCTCCAAGTCTGCACATCACATCTGTTTTCTCTTTTGGCAGTACAGAATGCTACAGACTTTGAAACAATTTCTTTCTGAATTGATTTATTACAGTTGGGAAGTGGTGTTCCACTCTGAACAGCTGTATGAGGATGTTAACAACTTAAGTTTACATTTATGCTGCCAGGAATAAGGAGCACAAACGGAATTTCAAACTTTTAATGTTCTCTCACTCTACTACAAGCTGCTGTGTGCTGTTTGTAACTGGTGCAGTCCTTCACCCAGAGCTATTTTGTCTGTTGATAAAACCATGAGTGTATGAAGCTTGTGCATTTTTCATCTCTTTTATGACCTTATCTTTTGTGAAAATATCCTAACTATAGGAAGTACCTGGCAAACATATATGATATCTATGCTGTGATAAGCAGTTGTGAACAAGAAAGTAGATCTGTCAATTCTGAACTGTTCATTGTTAAAAAATACTTTCTTGATGTAGCTGATTGCAAAATACATTATAGAGTGCCTAGCAGTTGCTATAACATTCCTAGTCAAGAAAGTTCAATAGTTATATTGTACAAGACTTTCTGTAAGAGCCTAATACTGATAGGAACAACATGGATTAGAACAGCAGGGTTGAGAAGAACTGCTAACCCATGTGCTTCTTTAAAATACTGCAACTACTTGTGGTACAAGCTGATTAAGTACAAATTGGGAAGTCTTTAATTTGTTAAAAAGATTAAAGTGAAATTACTTGTTAATATTCAAGTCTCTCTTCTCCTACTTGTCAGTGTTGTCAGAGAAGTTGGAGTTCTCCCTCTCATGTTTCTGGTAATATGTCTTTTTTACCGTCTTCAGATTTCCTGACCAACTTTGCCACCTTGAATTACAGTGAATTGTCTATTGGATAAACACCAGGGTATTAAAATCCACATTAAAAAAATTGAACTGTTTTTAAAGAGCAACAGAAACAGTCAATGCTGTTAAGAAGTAGTAAGGTCAAGATGAAAATTCTATACACATTACAGTATTGAGGTTGTTTGAATAAGGCTTTTTTCCCCCCTTCTTAGTTAAGCAGTATTTTGTGTATTCAGCACTTCAACATAAGTCAGAGATTTGTTTCACCCAACTTTAGCTGACTAAAGATAGTTTCCTACTCTAAACTGTGTGTTTAAGAGGATGATTCATTTCAGCTCTCTCAGACACCAAGAAGCTCTCATATCTCAGGCATCCTAGAACAGGATGAGTCACTCAGAAGGTTTCTTTCTTCCCTGTCTATAGGAGAATCTACATAAGCAGTCTGGACTAGCTTAACTTTCAGGCATCTAAGGTTAGAGTTCTGTCCAAAGTGTAACTTTAATACCAAATTTAGAGAAGTAGCTGAAATTCCAGTAGACTTACTTGACTCATTACTAAACATACTTTATGGTATTATATATCATTGCTCATAAGAGTCTTTTTTTTCATGCAATGATGTTCTTTCAAAGGAAAGAATTCACATAATAATGTAAATTGCAAGAAGGGAAAACTTAAACAGAAATAGGGTTTGCTTCATTTTAGAGTACTTATCATTGTTGATACTTTTATACCACTCTTCAGTGTTGACGGTAAAAACTTATTTCTCCTTTAAGTTAAAATGTAATTGAGCAACAAATAAAGAAAAAAGCATGAGAAAAAACAAAACAACGGGATGAAATAGGATTCAACAGGTTAGTAGCAAAAAGGTTAGTATATATAAGACAAAAAGCACTTGATTGGGCTTGAAAGAAAGAAATAATTAATTTCCTGGATCCAATTAAATGTATACACCTGTAAATGGAAGAAAAATGTAATCAGTTCTAAAATAATTATAAAAAATATTCTTATTGACTGAAAAGTAGTTAGTGACTGAACAAAAAGAGTAAACAAGAGAAAGAAAATAAATTCTGTAAGGAATTAAACTCTTTGTGCAAAACAAATGTTGGCTGCTAAAATAGTATTAGGTGGTGAGAAACAGAAGGAAAAAAGGTTGAGAGATGTGTTTTGTTGTCAGATCTTCTGCCAAGCCTTGGTTTGGCTTTTTAAGGCTTCAGTGTCTTCAGCACCAAATGGACTGTCCAAATCTTAGCCCTGCACAGGACCATCACCAAGAATAGCACCATATGCCTAAAAGTGTCATTCAAACTCTTCTTGAACTCTGTCAGGCTTAGTGCTGTAACCATTTCCCTGGGGACCATGTTCCAGTGCCCAACCACCTCCTGGGAGAAGAACTTTTTTCTAATATTCAACCTAAATCTCCCGTGACACAACTTCAGGCCATTGCCTCGGATTCTGTCACTAGTCAGCATAAAGAAGAGATCAATGCCTGCCCCTCTTCTTCTCCTCATGAGGATTCTAAAATCCACAGTATTGTGCCATTTGTTGGATTCATAAGCACATTGGAGTACTGTAGGTCTACAGGAGAAATCAGTGTAGTGGTATTTCAGGTGTGTAATGCAGGCACTTGGCAATTGGTAAATAATACAATATAGCAATGAAAATAATTAAGAATACTTCTAGATACAAAGGAAATTTTCCCTTAGTGTAAATTCTCCACATTTTATCTACTTTATTTGCACAAAACATGCATTAATACATGAAAACTTGATTATGAAAAACATGCAACACCATACTTCATGAAACACTGAAAAAACAAGTTAATGAAAAGTTAAGTCATCTGCTAACATACATTTTCAGATCTTTCCTCATCTCCCAAATACTTAATTACTGTGTGCTGCAGTTTGTGGACCTTAGCTGTACTTCTTTCCTTTTGCTTTTCAGCCCAATCTTTCACATAATTTCTCCTCTTTTAATTCTAATAGTTTCATTTGTTTGATATTCTCGTTGGTTGTATTGATTGAAAGAATGCAGGCTAACACCAGGTTGGCATGTATTATAACACAGAAAAACTTTTTAATATTTTGGAACTAAAATTGTCTGTCCTTGAGCTCTATCTAAAAGAGTTGTTATTTCTAAATTTTGCTGTTATTGTTCTGATTTAGTCCGTACAACTCTGTTATTTAAAGTGGAAGAACACATTTTTTTTTAATATAAAAATTCTATGCAAAGAACAGTTTAAGAGTTTTCTATGGCGGTTATACAGCTTGACTTAGAAAACAAGAACTGCCCTTACTGTGAAGCACTTTCCAACATTTTTGGGGAAACCGGAATTGACCTTGCCACATTTGAACTTTGGGAAAATTTTCCTTTGTGTCTCTCCAACAAATTTGTTGTAGCTTTAAGTAGCTATGAACGTAGAAATAGGAAGTTAAAAATATCCAGTAGGTTCTTCAGTCCACCCGCAGAAAGCATGAGTCTGATTACTACAAAGTAACTGTACAAATGCTAATCCAAATAGCCTAGTGGGTTAAAAACAAATAGCTGCTAAAACTGCTGAGCAAAACGTGATAGCTTTTTTAGCACATGAGTATTTAGGACTGCCTTCTAAAAGGTAACTTCAAATGTCTGGGTATAGATATAGAGTATATTTAACACAAAAATAATATTAGATATTTGTGTTGTATTCAGTTTTTATTTTAGACACTAAAAGTGCCTGAGAAATATACTGTATTTTGTTTTAGCATTACAAATACACTGAACTATATTTTTGTAATCAAAGTCTGGAGTGAATATAATATTGGGGTTTTTTTGTGAGAAGTGGTTTGTCCGACTCTCACACTTTAGATTTGAAAAACTAGTAGTTTTATGAATGCAAGGATGAATGTGTTATTACAAGACATTACATGCACACAAAGTTAATGCTTTATAGTGTTTGTACATATTCATGTGCTTGAAAACTCTGGGTCACAATCTTATCTGGTATAAATATAGCTCCAGTGATAACGTATGGGGATCTGGCATGGTTTGTTGTAATCACATTTCTTTACCTATGTTGCTAATTAAAGCTTTTGTTATCATGAGTGGGGAAAAAAATTACAAGTTACTGCTTAATTACCGTGCTTTTTGCTCCTTCTTGGTCTCCTATTGTTAACTCAACAAGCAGTCTGATTTTTCATATTGTAAACTCACAGTATTTGTTTTTAGTGTTGTCACTTTTCTGTAGGACACCATTTTTAAAAAAAATCCTTAAAACCAGTCCTTTTTGACCAATGTAGTTAATTGTGTAGAATTTTTTTACATCCTTTTTAGTGTCTTCCTATGAAAGAGTTTCTTGGATACATTAGTATTAAAAAAACCCAAATCTACAAATGTAATAAAATACTGACCTGCATAAGCCCTTAGAGACATTACTTAACACATTACTGTGGCTAGACAGTAATTGTCTTAATACCTAAACCCCTCACCTTCAATGTAAATTTTCACAGTGGTTACTTCGAAGTATTTTTGCATGGAGCTTGCCTAGAATATTTGTTTATCTGAAATAACTGCATTTTCAAAAGGAGTCTTAAAATTTTTGTCTCTAAAAATTTGACCTTATCATAACTTTATCTGTGTCCTGTGTATGACCTTGTACTGAGTAGTAACTGAAGACAGACAGACGTTTTCAGGTACTTGTGGATGATGAAAATTCTAAAATTTGTCAAAAATGTTGCATTTCTTTAAATAAAACTTGATAGGGAGAAAATTATTGTAGGGATTTACTGGTACATGACGACTAAGAACAAGTTCTTTAAATGCTGAAATACCATGGATTGGCTTTCCACTAATTTTGTGGAAAATACAGAATGTTTAGTGGACCTTATTTTTGTTCTGAATGTCATTAATCTTCAGTGCATAAGAAGCGTTTACATATCAATTCAAGGAAACCCATAACGGAAAGCATATATTCCTGGGGGATGACAAACTGATTTCTTTCTCTCATTTGTGCATATAAACTTAATGACTTTATGTGCTTTGGTTTACAGAATTAGGTGCAGATTGTGATTCTGTTTTTTTTAATCATATTGAGTAAACACTGTTTTCCAAGATTTGTCTCCCCCTGAAACTGGAAAGATTCAATATTCAGGGCTTGTTTGAGTCCCTGGGAACTCATAGATGTTTATGTGTAATAATTTTTTTTCTCTCTGTTTATAGGCATGTATATATTTTCACTTAGGCATGTAAGTAGTTGTTTGGATATTGCAGGAGCTCTGTTTAAAAGTCACTGTTGAACTATGTCAGTACTGTATTTCTTTGATTTCTTTTTTTAGGAAATGAAGAAGGCATCCAGGAGGCATCAGAATCTGATGGTGATGCAAGGTCAGAGAAACCAGGGCAGCTTGCTGCGGAGCCTGAAGAGTGGGATGGGCCAGGTAGGAAAAAAACAACTGAAAGAGAAGAGAAATTTCTTAAATTATATTCCAGTATTTGTTAATTTTATTATTTTAGTAGATTATTATGCTTTGCATTGATTTTTAATGGACTATTTCTTTTACAATCCTTTGGACTCCAGGATATTGACACGTAAGTACTAAGATGGAAGTTCTTGCATAAAAAATGGCCCTGGCTTTACCATTTTGTAAATTGTTCACCATAAAATGCCTTAAGCACCTACCTGATGTAAAGAAAAATGTTCTTGCTGCTTAGAATTTTAGGATTAAAATTTATCAGTAAGTTCTTACTTTCATGGTTGAATTAAGGAAGAAGTTTTTCTTCTCTGTTTCCTGGGGCCAGAAGAGCAGCCAAACACCTGGATCTCTTCTCAAGCTTTGTGCCAACTTTTAGCAACACGTTGATCTTAACAAATAAGTATCGTATCTATTGACATTGCCAAGGACTTTTTTACCTGTTTTAGCCTGATAAGAATCATTTAGCACACCTGGTCATTGATTTCCATGGAAAGATAAACTCAGACTACGATTTCAATGAAGTGCTAGAACTTCGCATTAAAACATATAAGTGTGAAAAACATATTAATGTGAAAAAGGCAACATTTTCTACTATGTAAATGAATATGGTGCAAGCATAACATTGCTAAGATATAAGATGTAATGGCAGCATGGCAATACTTTCAAGTATTCAATATAAATATGTAAAACCTCTGTTGTACCATAAAAGTACCTAAGGCAAAGGGGTAAATTGTATTTCTAAATTAGGCAATTCTGTAGTTGAATTCAACACAATGTTTCATGGGTATGGACTCAGGAATAGGCCTTAAAGTTCTATTATATAGATGATAATTTAATAGTACAGTTGGGAAATGTTCATCTGAAGCCAAATATGCTCTATCAATAGCTGTACCTCTATGAAAACTTTCTCTAAAAAGGAGAAGAAAGAGTTTTATCAATAATTCATAACATAATAATAGTATTTAATTACAAAATTCCTATATTTCCATCACATTTTCATCCTTTCTTGATTTTTCAATCTACTGTATGCTTTTCATGAAGAGAAGAACAAAAATAATGGTAATTTGCTGAAAAAAGTAGCTGGAAAATACAATGAAAATAAAAAAGAAGACAAAGTATATCTAATTAAACATTTTTAATGATAATACACAAGTTGGTATTCTATATAAATCACTATGATGTTAAATAAAAACAAAGTTTAGTATTATAATACACTCTTGTACTTTTAAAATAATGCAAAATATATAGTTGAATGCAGCAGAACGGCCTTTTCCAGCTTCATAATAGATTTAAAGACTATCAATGTTCTTCCTATGACTTTTTTTAATTTCATTGTAAATAACCTCTATCTGAAATTTTTAATTTTTGTAATTTGTAATTTTTTGTCATATTTTTGATTTTAGTGTCTTTCAACATAGCATTTTGTGGGCTGTTACTGCTTTTTATATGAGCTAACTTATTAAAAAATTTCTGAGATCTTTTATGATGCTATGGAGTAAAAGGAGATTTTTTTCATTTTGTTTGGAAAAATTCAATTAAACAGGAGGATGTGTGTACATCTTGTAATATTTATTGATAGCTTTGTTATTGGATAAAATGGAAATCAAAGCTGATTGTGGGAAAATTCCTTTTGATTTCTGAACACTGGTGACCACAAGCTGTGGTTCTATGCAAAAGTTGTAACACATATTAAGAAAGGAATTACATCATGCATGAAATGAAGTTGGTTATTTATCGACATGGAAAAAGAAACAATCAACCTTGAGTACTGTGTCTATTTCTGGGCCCCTCAGTTTAAAAAAGATGTTGGGTTGCTCAACTGTGTCCAGAGAAGGGCAACGAAGATGGTGAAGAAGCTGAAGTACAAGCCCTATGGGGAGCAACTAGGGGAGCTGGGGTTGTTTAGCCTGAAGAAGAGGAGGCTGAAGGGAGACTTTATTGCTGTCTACAACTTCTACTGGGGGTCTAAAAGGGGAGATTGTAGTCAGCTGAGTGTTGGTCTCTTCTCTAAGGCCCCCAGTGACAGAACGACCCCTGCGTCAGGGGAGGTTTAGACTGAATATTAGGGAAAACTTTTCAACAGAAAGAGTGATTTCCCACTGGAATGGGCTGCCCAGGGAGGTGGTGGAGTCACCATCCCTGGATGCATTTAAGAAAAGATTGGATGATGTACTTAGTGCCATGGTCAAGATGATCTAGATGATGGGATGGTGTTGGGTAATAGGTTGGTAATAGGTTAGTTAATAGGTTGGGCTTGGCGATCACCATGGTCTTTTCCAGCCATGCCAATTCTGTGACTCTGTGAACAGCTCATTTTCGATCATGCAGTGTAAAGATAAACTCTTTCAGTTCTTTGAAAAGAAAACAGAGCATGAAATATTTTTCTTATTTAAGAACATCTTTTAGCACAGCACAAACAGAACCATGGAAAACTTTGCTTCAAAAAAATTTACCAAAAGGCAGGAGAGACTTCACCTCAAAGAGCAGATGACAAAGCATTCTTTGTTATCTGAGCCCTGTCTGATCTCCTTACCATCTCTGTTAAGGATAACTCCATATCTTAGAGATGGAACTCTCAGAATCTAAGGACTGCATGATACAAGTTGCTGTCTACTGATAATGTGAACTGTGACAACTCAGTAATTTGTATAAATAGTAGAGCTGTTTTGTTATTTTAAAATTTTATGTCTTTTTTTAACAATAAGGGAACATACTGTGATTTTCAGAGCCACTACTTGCCAGGAACTGAAGCTCTGTGAGTTACTCATTAGCAATAACTTATTCATGGATGAGTCAAAGTTAAGGTTCTGTCATTAAGTGGAGCTTTATTTTGTTTGAAAATTTATTAAGTGGTGCACATGCATTGACAAACCTTTGTAATTGGAATATTTCTATGGAGAAAAATCTAAAGTTAATTGTGCCGTAGCTTCAAAGAGTTTCTGCTGAAGCAATCTTTCAGATCACAGTCTTGTTACCTTCACTGACCATCCAGGAATTGCAGATAATGCCTACTCCACATAGTCACTTTGAGTGTTACCTGAATGTTTTTCAACTATCCTCAATTTTCATTGTTCTTGTCTTCAATTTTTAAAGTATTTTTTCAATTAAAAGATTACTCTGAAAAAATGGAAACTGTATGAACAAACTGAAGAACCCGATCCTTTTTCCATTATATCCAACAGCAAAAGTCTAAGGAATAGTAAGAGCAAAGCAAGACTCATCTTAAATATCTTTTATGTGAAAAGATTAGTGTTTAAATGGGGAAGCATTTGTCATTCTACAGCCTTCTATATACTGATACATGGCAATATAGCAATAATACAAAGGCTCTATAGCCTTTGTATTATTGATATGATATCGCTGCATTTGAAGCTGGTGATCAGTGCTCTGACACTACAGAAAGTGGATCTCCTATGTCTCATTCTAGTTTTTACTTTATATATGTTCCATGCTTTCATAACAGAGCTTTCTTAAAATTTCTGAAAACTTTAGGCACCTTAACTAAAATACTGTTGAACTCAATATAAGGAAATTATATATTCTATGGCATCTTGAATAATAAAGAAAAATTCTTTACAAATTTAGAAATAAATGCATTGTTATCATCCAGTAGTCAGGCCTATATTGGTGGATACAAGTTCAGTCCAACGTACTTGTCATTTTAAGGGACAGCAAATATGAAATGTATCAAAAGGGACAAGAGGTTTGAATTAAAATTATTAATTCTAACTTGGAAATGTTTATGATCAATTTTTTAGACTTTCCAAAAGCTATGAAAAAGTGAAGGCAATTTACCTAGAAATATCCAAGTTTAAAATAAATGGGAAAACAGGGATGTAATCAGATGCTAGAAACTGGTTTAGCCTAATACCAGGCTAAAAGAAAAAAAAATCTACCAGTAGCTTCATTAGTAACAGTAAAATGACATTTTAAAATGTGGTAAGAATAAATAATTAGAAAATTGTAGAAAATTGATATTGATTTGTTACAAATCATGATTATTAATAGTTACAAGGGACAGGAAAAAAGTAAAGTAATTTTAATATTCCTAGTCTGCTTTAATTATATTTGTGCTGGAAAACTTATTTTACTGTAGTCAGTGACTGTACTTCTGTACTAGCTAATTACATCTGAATTTAACTTTTCAGGATCTAGACAACCCATTGCCCCAGTGATTAAATAAGTTCAAAACAAGTAAAGGCTGCTCTGGATAACGACAGACTTGTTCACATGGCAATGATCCCATTGGAAATAAGGGGCTAAGTGATGCAAAAGCTTTATATTAAGGGGCAGTTAGTAAGAATCCCAAAATCTGTATAGTTGAGTTTTTTTGCTGTAGCAAAATGTATGTTTTGGCATAATTAAATATGAATTCTTGTACTTATGAGAAGGTAATAAATGTTTTCATAGAGTCATTAAGGTTGGAAAAGTCCTCTAAGATCATCAAGTCCAAATGTTCTACTACAGAAAGTAGTGTGTCCAAAAAAGTCTTGAGATTTAGTGAACCAGGGCTAAGCCCAGAAAGTAGAGTTGTGGTTAACAGGTATGTTGAGTTCTCAAATTACCTTGCTTGTCTGGTTGGCAGTCTTGTCTGATGCTGAAACTGGATTCTGTCTCCTGCAGTCACACATTAAGAATTATGTTAAAATTTGTAAGAGGTTTAGAGAAGAAATCACTAAAATGGTGGAAGCACTGGTATTATTGAAAAGTCTATGTCCTTTGCCTATTTATTTTAGCAAATATATATTAAACTTTTGGTAAAGGACAGCCTCATTGCAAATTACTTTAAATTCAGAGTGAAGATCTGATAAGAATAGACATCTCTTTCTAACAAAGTATCAGAAGATTAAATAAATGTTGGTGTGCCACCACTTCAAACACAAAGAATGGATTTTAGTGCTTAAAAGGTCATTATTGGAACATTTTATGAAAAGTAATTTATCTGTCATCAGAAATATTTACATTCAGGACGAGATGCTTTCCTAAAGAACATGATCCAGTTCTGTGGCAAAGAGTGGACTTTTAAAATGAGATAGATTCCACTGTGCAGAGGCTAGACTGGCTGATCATCATAGTTCCTTGTAACTAAAATGAAGTTAAAAAAATGAATATGCTATATATGCTACTTTTATAAATATCGCACATTTGAGTGCATTCGTAATGGATACATTTGAGTAGTCTTCCACATACACAACTCCCAGCATTAAATCTGTTTTAAGAATGATAACTTCTCTGTGCTCTTCTCAATTCTGTGCCGTTGCATGGCAGTGATGAAATAAAACGATATGGTGGATAGACATCCTATACCTATTCTGTAATATGCAAGGGAAAGTTCTTTCACTGTAGACAGATGGGACACAATTTTCTAGTTCTGACAAAGCCAAACAAAGGTTTTTTTAAATCCTCTCCACTATCGTGTGTGCTCAATTCTTTTGACTTTCTTCCCACATTTCCAATAACCAGCGAATGTTTCAGCCATTGGTGAAGCTGTATCTGGCTCTTAAAACAGAGAAATATGGTCTGCGTCAGCATGTGAGGAGTTGAGTATAGGGCATTTGCAAAGGTGAAATTTATGCCACTCAGAAAAGTCTTGGTCCTAAGGAAGAACTGGATCTCTCTTTTCCTAATTCACATGCACTATACCAGATTGTCCTTATTCCTTATGTGAGCTCTTATTTTCATAATCATAAAGGAGCACAGCTTTCTTACAGAATGTGATGATTTTGTGAGTTGGATAGAATAATATGCAGTGGAAAATAAGACCTGAAACTCTCATTGTCAATTCATGGTAGTTTTTATGTATTTTTTAGATTCGTCTCCACATAAAGGGAAAGTTTTCCACTTGTAAAATTCTGCCTCCAGTAAACCAACAGAACTTCTACTATTGGTAATAGTACAGCAGTATGATACTGCAACTCATATTCCATCTCAGAAGACTCATCAGAACTCATGTACATGAACTGTTGAAAAAAGTAATAAAGATAGTTAAATATAGCACAGTCATTATCATCATGATGGCTAGGCTTCGTGAATGAAGATGTGGGAAGGGCTCTACCCGCACTTGCTGCAATCGCGCTGATGGCTAAAAAGGCCGATGCAGGATATGCAAGTCCAGTTATAAAAAACATAGTGGAAAGTCCTCTCAGGGGGTATTGATGAGGCACGGTTCTTTCTGCGCTGTCTTTTCTCCTCGAGACTGATTCTACGTGCACTCTCAAAGGAGGCAGCAGCATTATGGATGATGTGTCTCCATGTCTGTTGATTGGAGGCCAGTGTGGACCACTGATGGCAGTCAATATGACAAACACTGAGATGTTGTTTCAGGAAACACAGTAGAGTTTCTTCAAATTACTATTTCAGGTTGTTTGGCGCTTTTTTTAAAATTTATCAGAATGTTGTAGAAAAAAATAAACAAGAAATTAAATGGCATTTTAAAATAATGATACCTTGAGCTATTAATAGTTGCTAAAAGATAGAAACAGGCTTTCATGTGAATTCTGATGTATTGCTTTAGAAAATTGTAGATCAGGAAGGTTCTGTTGAACATCGAACATGCTAGGTTCACATTTTTACCTGCTATAAAAGGTAGTTTGAAAAGCTTTTCTGAATAGTTTTCCTGTAACTATTCATGAGAATTATGCAAATATGTATTGATTTTTGGGTTTACTGTGCATTATTTAGTAATATGATAAACAGTTATAATATGATAAACAATATAATATAGAATGGAATAGTTGGTAGACCACTGATAGTCTTTTTTTTTTTTTTTCCTTCCCCCCCCCCCTCCCGCCCCCCTCTTTCTTTCTTTTTAAACCAGTCCTGGAGATTACTGTCCTGATTTTGTTTCCTTTTTGATTGGGGAAATGTGGTAGATATAAGATCTTGGAAATGCTATTTGATGTAAATTAACAAAAATCCGTGAAACATAGTTAACCATAGATATAGTCTGACAGTAAGAAGAATATTGTGAAGAAGCAGAGGAAATCATAGAATGACTGTGTGTTACTCTGACAGTGAATCGGTATTATCTCTGCTATCAGATAATGCAGTTAT